>JAUJYZ010001008.1:0-147500 GCA_033675265.1 Actinostola sp. cb2023
ATTCAGCATCATATTGCACTCTTCTCAATGTATACCGTAAAGTTGCGAAAGTAGCGAGGTCGTTACTTTCGAATTTAGCAACCTTAGGTAACTGTTACTTCGGGGGGTCGCTACTTTCGGGGGTGGTCACTACTTTCGTGATGCTAAAAATCGTTAACTTTTAGGAGCCATATTCACAGGATCTAGAACGTATTTTACTAAGACTATTTCTTTTGTTACATTTGCTTATCGGTGTAGCAGTAAATATTCTGGCTCTTTACGTGCTGTTTGCTAGTGCTGTTCATCACCTAATCTAATCATCGCTCTAGAGCTGAGGAGGATCGATATTTTCGGGGGTATCGCTACTTTCGGGGGGTCGTTACTTTCGGGATTTGTTAGCAAGCATCAATTTTTACTGTTACTTTCGGGAGGTCACCACTACTTTCGGGGGCTCGCAACTTTCGGAACTTTACGGTAGTTCTGAGCATGTTGATCCTTTGACGACAAAGTCATTCCATCTTCTTTCGGTCACATACATAGTTTGCTGTATTTGGTAAAAATACTGGTGATTCCTGTTAATTCTTATGTTGGTTCCATCCAACTTCAAACACATTCTCTTTCGCAGAAGGGCACGCTCTAGAGATTCGCTATCATCCATCTGTATGTGTTTCATTTCTAGAAGTCCATTAGGGTCATCTACAGAACGATCCTAAACAAATTCCATCAGGGCTTGCACCTAGAAATCCTTCAGTTTTGCTGATTACAAGACCTGAACTTGAGACAGTTATTCCATTATGTCCACATTTGATTTGTTTGTCTATGTACAGTGCTCTTATTTCTGGTTCTTTTGCTATTCCCTCCAGCATGTATTTTGTAGGCTTGACATTAGAGTATAGACATTCTCGTACAGCCTTGGTTGGTGAGGTTGTAGGTTTCATAACAGCAACTCTATAACATTTCGATGCGGTAATTCTGCATTTTCTGTGAAATTGCCAAAGAAAACTATCTGATTGCAGTCTTGTTTTTTCTTCTATTTCTGCTACATTTTCTGTTGACATATTCAATTTCATTTTAACTCTCTGACACCTATCTTTAATTCCTTGTAAAGATATTGGATTTTCAGTCTGTTTGATAGGTGAAATAAGCCCTAAAGGATCACTGCGGGTAGTATGTTCATGTTCTTTTTCAAGAGTACTTGAGTTGGCGGGTGTTGAGTTGGCAGGCACCTCTTGTGGTAGAATATGACATAATCTATAGCTTGCCCAGTTTCATTTTGAATTTCTTTCAGCTGATTAAACATTAATAGTAGCTTTTAGTCAGGCCAATTTCGGTGATGTGGAGCTCTTACATCCTTTTCATTTTCAATTAATTGTCTGCGTACATGTTTTTCCTTCCCATGCACATGCTTTGAAAACTTCATAGCATTGATAGGCTGGACTGGTCCTTTCCTCTTTGATGGAACACTCCATTTACATGTTTTAGATGTACATGAAACATCAGATTGTTCAAAAAAAAAAATTATTGTGCAAAGATTCCAGTGCAAACAATGTTGCTGCCACATGATTACACCTGCCATCCACTCCTGCAGGGCAGCCACACTTGCCTTGAAGAACAAAACCGATTGAAGAAATAACAATATAGCAAGTATAAACTGACGACTTCTTCATAGAGGGTAATACTTGACTTTTGATGTAGTGTTTCCCATCCTTTGCAAGATGATACATAGAAATAACATGGTTTGACATGAAAAAGTTGTAGCCCATAACGAGGAGTTTCGCTGTAGCAGTCTGCTTCTTGCAAGCAAAATTTTCTATCATGTATCTCCAGACAGTTCCAAATGAAACCTTTGGAGCATTAGAGAGATCAACAGAATATCCATCTTTTGGAAAGCTGGCAATGTCTTGCTCTCGTGGCCCAGATTCGGTTAGAACTCCTTGTCGAGCTTTTTTCCTGTATCAGGTTTAAACTACCATCAGGGTCTCGTAGATACTAGCGACCTTAAGTTACTGTGGACGGCGGCCAGGAGGACGTCTACCGGAAGTCAAGTGCATGTATTTTTTGCCTAATTTACATATCACCTCGCCGTCTACCAAACGTCGAGGCGGTGAAGATAAGCTGGTTGGCGATATCTCGGGAATGTAAGTTTTATTTCAACTTTTTAACACTAAATTTCGTAAAACTAAGCATTTTGGCCGCATGAAAAGCTGTGGATAATATCATTCTTTGTTTCTAACGTTTTGAATTTTGAAAAATAGAGAAAACCAACGTGAAAGGTCAAGTTGTTTTATACATATGGGTTTTCCCGCCAAAGCAGTCCCTTCGAGAAGTGGGTAAGAATATTTTTACAACAACATAAGCGCCATTATCAGTTTAATATGACTATAAAACATTATTACTGCTTATATTCCTGGTATATATATATATTTCTATCCAATCCATCGCTAATAAGTCACAACCGAATGTGAGAATTTGTGTATATTCGATACATTTCATATCATTTAAGTATCACTTTCTGTTTCAGAATCATGGAATGGTCCGATCAGCATGACGTTTTACTTACCCGCGAAGTTATGTGAGCCATACCAGTTTAAACCGAGGACAGTGGAGCGAGGAAAGATTTGGCAAACTATTGCTGACCACTTGAATGAAATCCCTGATCTAAAGTTCCGAGTTACAAAGAGATCAACAAGAAAACACTTCGGCCTACTACTCTCCAAGTCCAAAGCAAAGCGACGAGAAGAAGCAAAGTTAAGTGGAGTAAATGTAGAAGATACAGAATTAGACACTGCTATGGAAGAAGTTTTGGAGAAATGGGAAGCTGCAGAAAAAGATGACTTGTTTAGTAAAAAGAAGGATGAAACAGACCGGAGTAAAGGAGAAGATATCCGCTTAATGGCGTGCGAAAGACTGAGTCAAACAACTAAGCGACATGTCCAGTCAGACGAAAATGATGAAATAACAGAAAAACCCAAGCGCAAATCTAGAAGATATGGAGGAGACACTGTTGCATTTCTGCGAGAAAAGGCACAACAAGATCTTGAGCTGAAAAAGGAAGATCAAGAAATCAAGCGAAAAGAACAAGAACGACACTCTCAAGTGTATGAACGCTTTCTAGATTCACAGCGGCAACAACAACAACAACAAGCACAAGTTATGAACATGATGCAACAACAAAGTCATGCTATGCTTGCATTGATGTCCAAGCTTGCAAAATAAGTAACCATATGCAGTGTTGTTGTTTGCTGACATTTGTTTAATAGTTGAGATTTGTTGAGTTTTCATGTTCCACTTCAAATGTTACTTGTCGAATTTTATCGACAGAAATATACAAGTGATATTTAATATTACAACAGCTATATGAATATCTGAACCATGTATATCCATATCGTCTCACTGACTGGCAAAATGAAATAAATATTCTGTTGTGTTTAATATCTAGTAACAAGTTTCAGAGAGATTCATGCAAAATAGTCTTGAACTGTTGGAGGTTCGAGGTCAAAATACTGGGAAGTAAAATTTCTATAGAGGCAAGTCAGTGCATTCTGAAGAATGGCACATACAACATACATCTTTCCAACACTGCTCAAACCGATCTTCAAGTTTTTCTTGTAGTCAACAAATTTAAAAAAGTTGACAATATCCCCAAATAGCCATTCTACTGATATTCTGACTGAACTCATAGATGTATTGAATGCTTGCATTTGGGGGGTTAGAGCTGGTACATTTCTGAATGGGCACTGGAGCTGAGGCCTGAGAGGGTAGGCTGGGTCACCATAAATGCACATTCGTCTACCATTGGGTGATATGGCATACTGTTGAAGCTGTTGCAGTAAACCTGAATTGGCTAGCATTGCAGCATCATGTTTTCTACCCTATAGAAAAATACAAAAAAATATAAGAGTAAAATGTCAATCAAATTATCATATATACTTGTTGTAAATGGATTGAATGGCCATTGAACTTACCAACAGGTCCATACATATTTGCAATGATTCCATTTGGAAGAGCAAAAGACTGGAATTTTAAGGAGTGAACTCTCTTGTGACCTATGGGCCTTACAGTTCCATCAATAAAGCCAATGCAATTATCGAGTGCTGCTCCCTTGGCATAAACAGCATCTGCTTTGAAGCTTGTTTGGGTGCAATAGATCATGATTCCAGTCGAGAATCTTATCTTTGTGTGTTTCGTATACAAAGTCCAATACCTCATTAGTAATCATGGAAAGAACAGGTGCAGGTCGCCCAAAACGAGGAATCATGTCCGAATATCTGCAATATATTTAGCAATATACACAATCCTTCCATGCCATCACTCACAGACTTCTGAGGACAAACAAACGTGTCTGGTATTTGGAGAGCTTCTGCAAGAACCGGTAAATCATTCTTTGTGACTCTAAACTCTGCAATACACTCGTCATTTTCCATGTTATCGAGATCAAATCTTTCGTAATCATCGTAAGGGAGATCGAGATTTTTGGAACAATTCACATCGTAGAGAATAGCAAATTCTTCGTCGGTAATAATATCATCCATTAAACAGTAAACTAGGAGTTCGTGGGTTTCACGAAACGAAGACATTATGTTTTTTTCTAAATATTCTTGTAGTCGTGTACGGCCGCGTCCACTTCGCAACTTAACGTTTGATTTTCGCGCCCAATGACGACGGTCTCGACCCATACCTCCTCGGCATAGTATACCGTCCTTTCAGCCGCCGTTCACTGTAACTTAAGGTGGCTACTTTCTGTCAAGTCCACTTTTCATGTAATCATTGACCCTATGTTTGAAAAACATGCATTGAGATAACTGACATTAATATGAAACCGATACAAAATCGATATTGGCTATAAAACAACGATTTCAGTTCGATGTGTTTACTACAACACAAGTTTTACCTTTTCCTTAAATCCGCAAGCTTTCCAGACGTTTTAGCACCTCTACATGGAAGCCATCGTCTCAAAACAGAGCAGCTACATTCTTCCACATGTTTATTTAGTTTTGTGCAAGGAATGTCCTCTTCGGTCAAAATTAGCTTGGTTTCTTTACTCGTCTTCACAACTTCTTCTACGATGTCCGCCATATTTGTTTCTGAGCGTCCTCTGTAACAGCCCCGAGAGCCTTTGCGAGACCAAACTCGCCCCAATCCCCTACTCGTTTCGCAAGTCGTGAATAGGTTCACTAGATCCACAATTCTTTAAATGACAGATTTAAAAACATAGATTTCTCAATAAAAATGGATTACTGATATTGAACCTCGACCTGGTACGGCCTTTGTCAATGTTAAAACTCATAACTGATAATCCCTTATGTTTAATTACTTCGTGTTCTGGAACAGCCATAGAACGTTTATATGCCTTCAAACCTGTGGTAGCCCAAGTCTTAAAATACCCATTGATTCGGGTTAGAAGTTCCAGTCTATCCCGGTCACAGGAAGCCCAGAGAGAAGAAAGATCGTATATGTTGATCACGAGTTGATTAATGAGCAGTCGTCCGCCATTAGCATTTTTAAAATACGTACAGTACAGTTCTCTTATTTTCAGCGATCGTTCGCCATTTATAGAGTTCGTTCGCCATTTATAGAGGATGTTCGCCATTTATAGAGGATTTTCTTGGACGCTCTTGACACTAAAAGAGGATGTTGAGTGATTTCTCAACGAGCTCGATGACTACTGACAAATGAAGAAACATTGACTACAGATCGGAGGATGTTGTCCTTCAGTAGCATATCAGATAAGGTAATTTGAATTCGATTGAGGCCTAAAGCTACTGTATGAGTCGTATTATCGTCTGAGCTTTTGCCGTCTATGGCATCATCAGTTCTATCTCCCTCAGGTATTTGAATATGATCAACAGTCTCTGCTGTCGTAGATGGCGAACGCTCAGACGATCATACGACTCATACAGTAGCTTTAGGCCTCAATCAAATTCAAATTATCACATTGACTACAGACTTGACAAGAAGCTGTTTTATATTATTCACTATAAAATGGTCAAGTACTCAACTTTATAGATTGACAATTAATCACATATAGTACTGTGAACTGATGCTTACTTTACTTTATTATTATTTGCTGACAGAAGAGAACATGAATATTCTCTGCCGGACCGAGTCACGCAACGAGTGACCAAACACTGTTTAGTACTGTTTTAGAAATAGCACTAGTCAGTTCTGAAATAGTTCCCTAATGTAGTTCTACCCATTCTGAGCTGGTGTTGTCGACTATAGAAATACTGTTTTACAGTAATTAAATTGTGCAGTAACAGGCTAAAACTACCTTGTAATGTTCATCATTTTCAGAAACCTTGCAATTTTGAAGCTACATGCAGTACCAATTCTCGGCTTCGTCATCTCATTATTTATCAGTAGCCCAAGTGAACGCTATTAGAGCGTCTAGTTTTATAAGCCTTATACCATAGCAATATTCCATGTAAATTTACAGATCGAACGGTGCATGAAAGTTGACGAGTCTAAAAATTATTTTCTGTTTTAATCAAGAACTGTCGAACATTCCATTCAAATAGCATACACTGTCATGTTCAAAGTCTGGTACATAAATGTATAGGAAATTCTCTTTGTGTGGGAAGTGACGAAAAAATGGTATATGGCTATGCAGCAGTAGGATAATTTCCAAATATGCTTTCTATGTCATTTATTTCTTGTGTGCTTTTTGGTGAGGAAAGTGTTACCAGAGAAATCCTCTTGAATTCATTTAAAGTTTATATTTCATCAGAGGAAAAGGAGGTTATTGATAAAGCCCTGGCACATCAGTTTGATTGTAATGATGAGGATCTTATAGATTTTCTTAGTAACTTTAAATGCCATCAAATACCGAAAACTAGAGAGCAAATAACAATTATTTTACAAGCGATTTCTCACCAAGAAATAGTGCAAAAGCCAAGTTACATTGCTGACAGTTTTGCTCAAATCATAAGTTACCTAAGAGTATTTGAGATTTTTCAAACAACAGATGGTGTGCAGAGTCTATACAATACCAAAACCTACTGCAAAGAATTTAAACATTCTTTATGCGAATTATTCAAAATCGCTCTGATCAAACAGTTTGAATTCTGTCTGAGCTACTTTGCCTTAGCATGTACTTTATCATGTATATAGTCGCTTGTCTAGAGCTCATCGAAATCTTGAGATATTAAAAAAAAAATGATTTCAACGATCTTTGTTTATCGTTGCCAAGGAAACCTCGATCGAACTGAAATTGACATAATTCAAAATTTCCATCTTTGCCCGATAACTGGTGCAAAAGTCATTTTGATCGGTGTTGGATAAGTCTATCAATTCGCAGAATGAAAAGTAGAAGTGTGATCAGTAAAAAACTACTTCGAGCCACTTTAAGAATCCTTCAAGTATCATGATCTCGGGACCTTCTCAATGCGGAAAAACAGTTTTAACACCGAAATTGTTGAGAGACCTTGAACAGATGTTTGATGGATAAATTTTCAAATTTGTTTACTGAAATGGAGCATATCAGTCTTGCTTTGTTAAGTTCAAAGAAGACGTACCTAATGTCGTTTTTGTAGACGGATTCCCAGAAAACGTTCTTGACTTGTTTGAAAATCAACCAGAAATTATGATCTGATGTCTTCGTGTTCTAACGACCAGCGTCTGGCTGATGACAAAACATTCTCATCACAGAAATATCACAGTAATCTACATTACCCATAACTTATTTCCACCAGGAAAGTTTTCTCGCACAATATCTTTAAATTGCCATAACATTTTTGCTTTCAAAAACGGTCGTGATTCTCTTGGTATTTCGACATTGGTTCAACAAGCGTTTTGTGATAGGACTGACCGTCTAAACGCATTAGAAAATTTAAAATGTGTAATGTTGTAAAATGTCGTCGGCCAAATGATACTTTATAGACCAACTTCATATTTGCCTTCTAACAAAATAGTTTCAGGGAGATGAACAGTGTAACTGGTCAAGGTTTTGTTTTTGTATAGTTCAAGAGAAGCATTGGAGGGAAGAAGGACAAAAAACTGAGGTTCTGTCATGTCAGGTAGATTAGATAAAACTGAAATGCAACTTCAAATATAATTATTTTATTGGTCTTTTACAAGTTGAAGTTCGTTTCCGTACACAGTTCCTTCTATTTCTTCACCGTTTGAATCTTTAATTTTGTAAACGGAAGGTATTCTGGCAATGCGCTTGGAAATGGCAAAAATTTCTCTCGTAAACGTAGTTGTGTATCCTTTTTCAAAGTGACCTATCAGTTTAGAAAGTCGAACATTATCGCCGATGTGAAATTTAAACTTAATGGGCCCGTCAATTAGGTCACAATCATAGAGAACATGCCAGATGTGATCTTCATTTTCTTGAGATACAAGACTTGGCCTAGTTTTTATGGAAGTATGATAACTGTTGTTGTAACTATCAAAAATATGTTGCAAGACATCAGTATACTTCAGGGTGTTTCTAAAGGTAAAATATTGGTACATTTTAGATTTAATCGTTTCTATCAAAATATTCCTTCATTTCTGCTTCATAATTTTTGAACAAATGTTTAACTTTTTGCAAATATTTGTAGGTATGCATGAGGAAGCATTGCGAGAGCTGCATTCCATAGAACTGATCTGGGACGAGATCCTCCCAGAAAATGTGGTGGAATGGCTAGATATTTTCTCTAGATCACACAATGTTGTGAAAGAGATCATGTTTCCAGGACTATTAAGTGCTGTTTCAGGACTAATGGCTCCCAAAACCACCCTTAGAATGTCTGCTATAGAATTGGAGCCAGTGAATTTGTTTACAATAGTCCTTGCTCCTCCTGGTGCTGGAAAGAGTGCGGCATTGCATGCCGGTGTGGAAAATCCAATAATCACACTAGAAGAATCGATTGAAAATCCAATCCTAGTGGAGGATTTCACCAGAAGTGGTGTATTTATTCATCTTAAAACTACAGAAGGTCAGGGGTATTAGCAAAAGATGAAGTACATGTCATCCTTGAAAGGCTTGTTAGCAAGAGCAGGCAAGACATTGATAAAGATTTATTGATTAAATTTGTTGACAATGCGCAGTGGTCTGTAAACAAAGGCAATTCCTCAAAGCGTGACCGAATCCCACGAACTGGTATGTCATTTTTTGGGTTAAGTCAACCGAAGAGTTTCATTGACATCTACAGCAAGTTGGCAAAAAAGGGAAATGGCCTAGTTGATCGAATTCTATGCTGCTGCCCCAAGCCTCTTCGATTAACTAGAGAGGAAGTCAATGAAAATGTAAGGAAATTACAGCAGAGCCCATTGCAAAATCTTGAGAAAGTGTATGAACATATTTACCACCGTCACAACAGTGGCCAAAAGTTGGAATATACACTAAGTGAAGATGCCTTCAGATTGTTCCTGCAAAAGGAAAAGGAACTGGTAGACTTGCAAAATTCCATCTTTTCTGGATGCTCTGAAGGAATGGCACAGAATATCTCAAAGGCACCCAAACTAGTTCTGCGGTTGTCTGTAGCACTGCATGTACTTATCAATCACCTAAGTCGTGCACTTTGTGGTGTCCAATATGGGGAAATTCCAACAGTTATAGAAAAGGACACCATCAAAGGAGCTATTCACCTGGCAAATTGGTTCATGGATCACAGAAACATCCTGGAAAAGGTAAACACTTGAGTGCTTAGTACTCCAGTTTCGAGTTGTTTAGACACTGCTGTACTTCTTGACAAAAGACGCATTTGCTCAGCCTTAGCCTCAATCCAGAGAATAACCCGTGGAATTCAAAAATGATTATATTGTCCTATGTCAACATTTTTCACATTCTCGTTGGTATTTATGAATAATTTACGCTGAATTGAGGCTAAGGCTGAGCAAATGCGTCTTTTGTCAAGGTGCGTAAACAACTCGAAACTGGAGTGTTGTCTATAATTAATTTCCTAATCCCAGGGGTTTGTATTAAGGGCTGTAGGAATACGTTCATACCAAAGAATTCACTGAATTCTGCTAGCGACCCCACCCCAACCATGATAAGTAGTGGCCACGTCTCACCCTCTTTTCCATCTCTCTAGAGCTCTATTTTGGGTAATATAATAATAGGTATCATCTATAGGTGCACGAATCAAAAGTAATTGCCACTTCGCTTTAACGGAATGGCTAGTTATAAAAGTAGTGGATCTATTAAAAAGTTTGAAAAATGATTATCTCCTTCAGAATTCTGATGACAGCCATTCCAATCTTGCCCACTGCACTTCCTCTTCTGCTGTTGCAGCAATGGAGAAATTGTCTAAAGAAAAAGTGGGTATACTTACGATGGCCTAAGAGGCTCACAGTTTCAGTAGATTTTCCACAGTTCGATTTTGTTTTTTTACAGTTCGATTTTATTTTTTTACAGTTCGATTTTTTTTTTTTTTAACAGTTCGATTTTAACTTTTTTTAGACAGTTCTCTTTTTTTTCCAGTTCGATTGTGACTTTTTTTCGTACAGTTTCAGATTTTTGATTTTTGTCACTGACCAGTGTGAATGCAGGCTCATCGAATTCGCCATCTTTGTTGATTCTCTGCAAGTCGAGTCGTAAGTTGAGTCACAAGTCGAGGTTTCGATTAGAACAAACAAAAGATAACAAAGAAACATGGATGCAATCATCAAGCAAGCTGTTAGAGATGAATTAAGACGTCAAGCGAACGCCGAATCAGCTCCTGAAAACAGTCAGGCACAAGCGACTACAACAACAACCAGCGAACAAGATCGCTTACGACCACGTGCTCGGCCAACAAGTGCCACAAATAGTAGTACTACTACTACTAATACCACTAGTAATCAAAGTAGGACAGCCACACGACTTTCTGGTCTGTTGGATCGCATTAGGAAGGGTTCACGAAATGGAAATAAGAAAAGAAAAGTCGGTAAAGAACGTCGCATTCAGATGCGATGGATTCATTACAATGTAATTTCAAAAACATTTGAGCAGGTACGTCAAAGGAATGGTGGAGGAAACCGCTTCATTGCTTATAGCGATGCAGAGCCCCCTCGTCTTGAAGACCTTAAGGAAAAAGTATCGGCTTTGTTTTTCCCACGGGGAATTAGTGCCTTTGCTGGATCGGTAGACGATCATTTATTTTTTATCTGTGACACAACACAAACTGCAATATTCGAATTCCCTGGGGAAGGAACCCTAGCTAGTTACCTACAAGAAAACGGCTTGTATGCTTCTACAACCTATCTGTATTTGAGAACCCAGCACAAAGACTCAATACAAGATGAGTTTGATTCAGATTTACAGTGTAAAGAGGACGACGTCAATGACATCTGGTCTTCAGCATCAGTAGTAACAGAGTCAGAGGCAAGCAATGACATCTGGTCTTTCCCTTCAGCATCAGTAGTAACAGAGCCAAGTCGTGTTGTTTGTTCAGTATGTTGTTGCACATACGTAGAGGGGGAACAATGCCTTAGATGTGAGCAAGACAAAGAATATGAGGAGTCAGTATTTGCTGACACCAAAGATACCTGTGTAAGTTATTCAGATACCTGTACTCTCAAACCCTACTTCTACTGGAGCTGTACTCTCAAACCCTGCTTTTACTGAAACTGGTGTTGAGACACTTGAGAGACCTTCATCTCTTACAAAACGTCTTACTGTCCATCGTTCCTGCATAAAAAATGACTTGATTGAGCATTTTAAGGATATTAATATTCTGGACATTGACATTAGTTTTGAAGTCATAAACGAGAGGGGTGAAGTGGAACAAGGTGTAGGAATTGGCGTTACCCGTGAGGTGTACACCTTATTTTGGAATAAATTTTCAATTGCAATGACAATAGGTGAAAGGGAAAGAGTGCCTTTCGTGCGCCATGACCATTTTGTTGAAGAATGGGAGGCTGTAGGACGTATCCTTGTGAAAGGATACATTTCTGCAGCTTATTTCCCATTTTTCCTTTCAAAGGCTTTCATTTGCTATTGTCTATTTGGCAATCAGGCAGTCACCGATGAAATTTTCCTGAGTTCATTTAAGAGATATTTATCCCCATCAGAGGAGGAGCTGATCGATGGTGTTTTGAATAAGAATGAAATCCCAGAAGAAAGAGAAGAGCTTGATGATTTTCTAGAGAGATTCAACTGCAGAACATTAATCAAGAGTGAAAACATGGCTAAAGTTATCCTGGAAATTGCTAAGCAGGAACTCATTCAGAAACCCCACCTGATGGTAGCTGCTTGGCAGCCAATATTTCAGGAAAAGCTGAAAGTTCTTCCCCCCTTTCAGTCAATTACATCAGTTGAACGTTTTTATGAAACCATTAAGCCAACAACAAAGAAAGTCTTGGACAGTATTGAGTGCAACCCAAGTACTGATGGAGAAAGGGATGCCTTGAAGTTTTTGCAAAGATTTGTGAGAGGTCTGGATTTGCCTAAACTAGTCCAGTTTCAACGTTTTACAACCGCAATGGACATTATGGGAACGAGGAAATTGCTTGTAACATTTACCAAATCTGAAGGATTCTGTTCCAGGCCCATTGCACACACATGTGGACCTGTCTTGGAACTGCCATCAAGCTATGCCAATTTTGTTGAATTAAGAGAGGAATTTACCAACATTCTCAATAGAGATGAATGGGAAATGGATATCATGTAAGATCCTACATACTTATTGACATCATTGTGAAAACTAAGTTTCTGTTGTTTAGTTTTTTGGACATTTGTTAGTGACAATCAGTATATGGTTATACTAATAATATTACTTGGCTAAATGAAATGTTGTCACTAAATTTGTTGGTCTAGTAATAAATTAGTTTCTTGTTTTGCTACTGATGACCAATATTATAAATGCTAATATGTTGTTGTTGTTAAGAAGTCGAGCTAAAAGTTTGTTGTCATTTCACTATTGCTCTTTCTATTTGTATAACCGTTTTTATATAGAAATTAAGTAGAAGATTAGCCTCCTTCAGAGCAATTTTCTGTAGTGTCACACAACACTAAAGTCTGACAGATTGTTGCAATGTCATTCTATAAAATGGTTGTGAAGAAGACCACTAGAGGATAAGAAGTTTAAAGTTATTGTTCATTCAAGTTAGGAATATTTATAAAGCATGAAGTATGTTTTGCTACAACATTGTGAACATATTTTCTGCAGTTGTTATACATTAAACATTATATTGGTTATTTAAAATGTAATTGTTAATGTGTTTTATTGATTTTGCATTGAATTAAAATATATATTTGTTTACAATCAAACCAATAATTTTCAATGAAAGTTGGGCTGCCTGTGTTTGGGACAGCTTTTCAATCTCTTCTGTAAGATGGAATGTATAAATCAAGTCCTTCATTTGCATTTTTTGGTGTTTGTATTCCTTGTTCATTCATTAAAAACAGCAAATTCTTGAAATTCATCACTGAAATCTGAAGGATTTATTGTTATGTGATCACCAAATTCAGGCATGACCTCGGTGTAAGAACCTTACATACAAACACTATTGCTAATTTTCAAAATAACCACAACAATTCATAGAGATTGGATTCATCAATCCAGTACTATTGCTGCAAAGGGTTTAGAGATCTTGATACATGCAGTGAAGAGTAAAATCAGCTACAGTTGTCAGTTGTGAGGTTTTTACACCGAGGTAAACCCTAAAGTCATCTAGAGGTGAGAAAACAACAAAATATTATTAAGCTTTACAGGCTGTACATGTAGTTCCAATACAAATGATAAAGCCTTGTTGTACATTGTTGAGTTCAGAATAAAGAGTATAATAGTTCAGGTAAGCTTTTCAACTTCCTTGATGAGTTTAATATAGAGATCCATTCCCTCTCTAGCATTGTTTGGTTGATGTAGTTGATATTCGTCCATGATAATTGTAGCCAATTCTTTAAATTATTGGCTGTAATCAGTAGGACACATTGTTGCATTGTCAATAAACTCATATATTTCACTTTCAACTGTGTCTACCTTGTAATCACTTGTATTGTACAGATGGGGAAGAAAGTACATGCAGTCTGGTCTCCCTCTTGGTCCACTGCTGTTTCCAAATTTACTAGAAGAAATTATATGCTGATTCCATAATTCAGAAACTTGGTGCAACTCTTTCCTTAAGATTTCCATAAAACAGAATCTAATGCAATCTACATGAACTGGATCAGCACTGTTATAGAGACCTGTGTCAGATAATTCTTTGAAAAAGTTCATCCACCATCCTGGACCATCTTTGATTAGATGGGACCAGAATGCTTCAATTCGTTGATTGGACGTGGATCTGCCAATAATAAAGGATCCAATTCCAGCATTACCATCACCTTGCACAGACCTGAGGTATGTGTGAATTGCTTCAATTACACTGTTCTCTGTTCCATCATCTGACCTCATTTTGTTAGGTACACCACCCACTTGTTTCACAGCATCAAGATAGTATTTTGCAATGACTTCTGGGTTTTTATTTGTTGGACCAATTTCAAGCCAAATTAGCCTTCTTGAAAATCCATCAATACACCCATGTATACTAAATCCATATGGTTTTAACTTGTCGTGACCATCAATGTGCCAAATGAAATTGGGTCCTTTTGCATGATATAGTCTTCTACGTAACCTCTTTTTCCTACTTTCTACACCTTCAGGGTCAAGTTCCCTCAACATTAACATGACTCTTTCTCTCTTGACAACAACTCCTTTCTTTTTAAGCCTGGCCCACATCTTACGGTATCCTACAATACATCCACTTCCTGCAATTTCTTCCTCGATTGCATTTTTTAACTCATTATCAGACACATTCACTCTCCTTGACAGCCCCAGTGTTTGCAGTCGTCTTTTTAAAGTTGATAAACTCATCGTTATGCCATGGAGTTTAAGGAACTCAGTTATTTCCACATTGGTATATCCCTGATGGAAGTAGTTTGAGATAAGGTTGTCTTCTCCTAAATCTTGATTGAGTTTCATACATGGAGAATAAACTGGTAAAGGCATATTGAAAATTGACTGGACATACAAATGACCGAAAATGGCTTCCAAGGCTGTAAACACCGAGAGGACTGGGTTCTAAAAAGATAATAAACTAGAACTGACTGTGAATCTATAAGCAGTGAAAATTAAAAATGGCATTGAACTGTACAAAATTTAAATCGAACTGTAAAAAAAATTAAAATCGAACTGTAAAAAACTAAAATCGAACTGTGGAAAAACGAAATCAAACTGTGGAAATCTAACTAAACTGTGAGCCTTCTGGGCCATCGTATATACTAGATGACAATATGAAATGCTTTTTTAAATCTGCCCCCCTCACAGTCTGTGAAGACAGTTTAGAGTTATATGGTGTAGATATCGTGAGATACAGTGAAGCATTCCGTTCAAGAAGTCAACACATTTCTGACCGACAGTGGAATGTGTTGATGGCTAATGCACCACAGCACAGGGAGGTACAACGATACTTTGCAGCATAAAGTGATCTGGAAGTGATTGTTAGTTAAACAACGTTTTATTGAAAGTGCCAGTATGAGCAAATTTGTTGGTTTGATTGAAAAAGACTTGATTTCAAATATTGTTTTCCTTCCAGAGGTATTTTAGTTAATAATCGTTTTAGTTAAAAAACTGGCTGCCATTTTTTCTAAAGATATACATGTAGTCTCAACATGTGACCTGCCTATATCTCAGCCAGATTTCAATCAAAATCAACCAACTTTAATTATTGTTATTGTACTTTGGCTGCTTTTCAAAATGAATAGACCTCTTTTAGTTTGGACGTAATGTTTACCCATTTCAGATCATGTGTTATTCTCCTGGGTATTATTTCTGTGTATAAATGTAACATTAATATGGATGTAGCTCAAACAAAGACTTTCTAAAGTCTTAAAATACTCAAGGGAATGACATATGGTCTGAAATGGGTAAACATTAGGCCCAAGCTAAAGTGGTCTATTACATGTACATATAGGTTAGTTGTCATACATGTAGCAACAGTCTTGGTTCCAGATCACCACTATAGTCAAAATTCCAACTTTATATACACTTGAAAAACTCATAGGTTTGCAATTGGGATTCACATGCAGTGAATAGGTGGATTTCTGAAATTCAACTGTTATCATCGAATTGCAGCCCACTTTCAAACCATTCCTAGTCTAGACATCCATCAATCAAATTAATTAATTATACAGCATTGGTCAAATACTGGACAATGCCCTGATCGACATCCAACTATTTTCCAACAGACAAGATGTTTTGAAGGTCACACTTCAATGATAATGGTTGTAAGTGATACCATACAAAGTATTTTTTAAAGTACTTTATAATAAAAGTTTGATTTTCATAGCCTATTAAAATTCTAAAAACCCACAAGGCACCATGTGCTTTATTTTTAATCAACTATATAGGTTCTTGTTTATATTGATTTATTGATAATCATCTGAGAAATATTATTGTTAATAAGTTATTGTTCAAATACAATATATCCATAGATTAGCATCATTTTAGAAACTCTTTTAAGAGTTTAAAACATGTTGAAAATATGCTATACAGTCAATGTCATTAGCATTGTCCATTGCGCTACAAACGCTGGGCTTCGGAGGTCTGAACAAGGGCTGGGGGCCGCTGCAGGCCGATCCGCAAAGCTCCCGTATATGAGCTGGGAAGCGCCGCTGGGAAGCTCGGCGCGCCGATTTGCAGCGCTCCCGCACAGGTTGTAGGTACTCGCTCTGAACAATGGTTGGGGGCCCCCCTGGGGGGTGGGGGCCCCCAACCAGATATTTGCGCCATGACCCCCATTCACTATACTAAGAATTGGCCCAAAAAGTTGTGTGCTTGCGCTACCGAGGTGTGTTTGTCTACACAAATAATTGCGACAATTCTGTCGGCATGTCCCACCACCCCCTGGGAACCTTCATTCGCCCCAAAACGGTCCCCAACCATGGTCCAGAGCGAGGGTCTCCCTTCTTTGTAGGAACTATGCCAACCAACCCCGCCGAGCCCCCCAGCAGCGTTTTCCATGGCATATATGGGAACTATACAAATCGACCCCACCGTGCCCTCCACCCCCCTTTCAGATTTCTGCTAATTTTCTGGCGTGCTTGACCCGTGCTTGTGATCTAGAGACGTTCGTTTCGGCAGCCAGTGATTCAAGGAATTGATGAACACGTCGTTTTGGTTGGGCCTGGTTTGGTTGCTGATCGTCCATGTTAATCGACCTTACTGTTAGAATCGGATAGAAATGGAGCGAGAGAATACTTCGTCTTAACTCTGGGCTCCGTAAAAGTGCATTTGAGATGACGCGATATATCGATACAAACGTTTGCGCTACAAACGCTGGGCTTCGGAGGTCTGAACAAGGGCTGGGGACCGCCGCGGGCCGATCCGCAAAGCTCCCGTATATGAGCTGGGAAGGTTTTTATGAATAATGACCGAGGCGCAACAGAAAACTGCAAAAGTCCACAAATTGCGGTTCTCTTAAGGAAGTTTTTTTTGCGGCGCAATTGCGGTTCTTAGTTGTTGCAATAATTTTAGGCGGTACTGTATAAAAATGTTCCTAATCATTTACAGTATTTATTTTTGAAAGACACATTGTATCGGGTATATTTATAAGAACATGAATGTCTCGTCGTCCAACAGTTTGACTATCAAACTTTGAACGCCATTGGATTCAATTTCTTTGCACTACACTCAAACTACACTCAGCCTGCATGTAACGTAAACAAAAGACTGTATAACAAAGGCGAAACTACACTCAAACTACACTCAGATTACACTCAGATTACACTCAGACTCCACACAGACTCCATGCAAAATGATGTTAACATACTTCTAAGCAGTACTGTATAGACGCAACAGGACACACCTCAGAGACACAACAGTTGAACCGAAGCTCAGCAGCTCAAACATAACACAAAACCAACCCTCAAGAGACACTGTCACAAGCCCGCCAATGCAGTGTCAGACCATGCAGTCACAATCCCTGATCAAGTTCCCACACCTTCAACCATCGCACAGAATTCTATTGTCTTTTGGGACATGTACTTACAGTCGAACGATTTATAAAGGCATCAATAATTTTCATGAAATGACGCGAAACTGAAACGCTGTCGAACAACGGATCAACGGCTCTTCTAGAAACAACCTTTATATGAACGTATATATGCTTTTTGTTGCCTTTTGAGAGTTTTGCGTATTAGTTATCTGATAGAGCGAGAATGAGTTGAACTCACGTCGGCCACTAAGAGTCATTCAAATGACAACAAACGACTTAAAGACAAAAGCAGAATTGATTACTTCATAGTTTTTCATCGCATACACTATAAAGTCGTCATAAACTTCCTTAACAACTGAACTTACACTTTATATAAGGTTTCAAATGATAGGTATTGCGTATTAGTTATCTGAAAGAGCGAGAGTGAGTTGAACTCACGTCGGCCGCTAAGAGTTATTCAAATGACAACAAACGACTTCAAGACAGAAGCCGAATTGACTATTTCATAGTTTTTCATCGTATACACTATAAATTCGTCAAAAACTTACTTAACAACTGAACTTACAGTTTATATAAGCTTTCAAATGATAGTTTTTGCGTATTTAGTTATCTGATAAAGCGAAGCTAAGCGACAATGAGTTGATCTCAAGTTGGTCGCATTGACAACCAACACACTTGTGATGACCAAGATTATTATAACTTGAAAAAGATACTATATAGTTTTCGCGGATGATTCAACTTATGGGTGGAAAATGATCCTTATATATGTATCTCTATTTTCCACCTTCAGGAACACTGACTTTCCATCGTAAAAAGAAGAAAATATGTTTTGAGAATGTTTTGAGGGTACATGTACAGTTTCCATGGTAAAATGACTAAAAATATCCCTTATTTTGTCATGAAAAAGATACTATAAAGTTTTAAGTTTGGTCATTTTTATCGATGTCAGTACAGTAGTTAGTTTATTATCTTCACTTTCATTTCCACCTTCAGGAAATGTTGAAGGAATACGCAAATCAAGTTTTGAGAATACACATAAGGCCATTTTAGCCCAATTCCTTTGTCATTCGCAGTATCAGCAAGTCACACTCAAGTAAACATCATTTGAATCTCGCGCCAAACAATAGGCAAAGTCCTGTATGTGTCCCTTGATTCTGTGCAATGCCAGCAAGCACTGCTCTACACAACCAAGTCAGCAGGCGTTGTGAAGACACCAACAAGATTTACCGACTCTACATAGAGACTGTTAAACTCAGTACTTAGAACTGCAGTCTGTTGTTGTTATTAGTTTTAAAAAAAAGCTTAGTTAAAGGGAAGATGTTATGGGATCCCTGTGTAACTTGTGATCAGACTCATGAATAAAAGCACATGCTTTGAAGCAAGAAGCAAACATAACAGCCACCTAAGACAATTTCAATATTATAGACCTCTACCAGTTTCAAGACTATTATTACAGTATTTCCAAAAAAATGATTTTACGAAATAATCTACAAAATCGCAGCTTGGGCTTCCTGTGATTTCAATACGAAATAAAATATGCCTTTTGTGAATAGCCGGTGCGCAGTGAAAAGCCAGAATTACTTTGCTGATAAAAATAGCAACACAAGAATATTCACGAACTAGTCGTTTCTAATAGAAAGTGAAGTGCTGCTGCTGATGTAATTCAGCCGTCGGGCTGCCATTTATTCTATTAAACCATCTATCTATCTTGAATTAGTTGCCAAATGTAACTGTGCACATTCATTCTACATTTCAGCAAATGACATGAGATATTTTAAAGTTCACTTATATGTTTGGGCTTCCTGTGCTTCAAATTGGCAACACATGTGGCTTTCTGACGAGTGATAAAACATGAATTTATTTCGCTTGATAATACACATTTATCACGTTTAATCAAAAACCAGTCTTGAATATTAGTATGTACTACACTGAAGAAAAGGGAGAAGATTTATGCACAGCAGTATTACTATTTTAGTCCAGCTTCATTCAGTCGATGTGAGGTAAAATTGTAAGTAAGTAAGTAAGTTATTCACATATTTTTTATTTACCACATTTATTTATTTACCGTCATTGTAGAACGAACTTTGATGGCTTCTGCTCCATTAAATTACCTATTATTATTATTGAGCATATACGGTAGAAGAATAAAAATTGAACATATAGATTATACAGGGCTTATGGTACATGTAGGATGTGTGGTGCGGAACCGCATAATTTGGCTTGGTCCGCATAATCCGCATAATCCGTCAATTCCCACATAATCCCGCATATTTTGGAGAAATTTGTAGAAAATCATAAAACAGGTATCTATTTTCACTATTTCTCAAAGATTCTTCTCAGTAGATTTCCTTCACAAATCGTTGAGCATTGAGCAATCGAATGGACGATTCACAACGGGAATGACAAGGCATCTATGTTGAAAACTGTGGGGCCTTGTTGTCTAAATTTCCATAGAATGTGTCTGTGTTAACGAATGTTCTGTGGGAAAACGTGAATTATTTTCAGATCGAGCTCCTTCATAGCGTTTTGCGAGTTCAATTCTGCTTTAAAAACATGGATAATTTTGTTGTAAGAGAATCAACAGAGGAAATTAAACGGAAACATCACGAAGCTATAAAAGATTCAGATCGAGGTCGAGTCAATCAATACCCACACAATCAATACCAATCTTATACGGAATACTTAGGTTCAGTTGACGTTAATGTAGACTTTCTTGTACAATAGATCTGAAAATTTGAGACAATCAACCTTTCTCTAATACTCAACTACCGGATTTTTATTTCGGCCCTTTATAGATATCACATTACAAAAGAAAACTGAGAATATGCAAATTATCATGAGAACGGCTCTCTCTGATTGGTCGGAAACTGCCCTTATATCTTTGCGATCAAATTGAAGGAGTTATTCATTCCTAGTTTCAATTCAGTTTCGAAAGGACAGGAATGAAGCATGCAAGAGAAAGTGCCTCTAATTTGAAGCAATATAGGCTTGTTTGAAGTGAAACACGATAAAACCATTTTATTTCTGCTAAAAAATGTATGACGTCATCCCACATAATTCGCTTTTTTTTTCTGCTTAATTCGCCAAAAAATCCCACAGAATTTTGCTTTTTTTTCCCGCATCCTACCATAAGCCCTGATTATAGATGTGTAGACAACCAGCTATTCATTTGTTTATCAGTTCTAGCACGATTATCATGCTAAACTTTCATCATCCCCTGTACACGGCTGGTAGACAATCTCACCAAATATTCACTGTTTAAGAGTGGATGCCAGTAAGGATCGAGACTAATTCTTCAACTCAAAAAATTCGAATTTAATTTTCTTTCACCATATCATTCCTTTAGATGACCTATTTTAGGGAAAAATACTAAAAAGTTCCAGCGATTTTTATTTTAGGAGAAATTTCCAGTTTTTAAAAACCCGTCTGTCGACCGAAAATTTTCGGCTAAATAATAAGCCAAATTTAAACAGTCGGTGTGTATTCGCCTCTAGCTCTACAACAATGACATTCAGTACACTGAATAAACGTTTCATGGTCTTTTCTACTGCATAATTTATTTTTCTGTAACTTTTGTAGTTGTTTTTCAAATTTGGTTTTAAAAAGGTATACTGAGCGCCATGAACGGAACGTTGAAATATAGGCAATGTTTGAGATACGAAAAAGGAATCTGGTACATCAATTTTTGAAGAAAACGCCATGTCCCAGAAAAGCTTCACGTTTGCTCTTTCAGTTTAGAAAGTTTCAAGCTTGGGAATTCAATGTAGCATTTTTGAGAAATAAAACTATTAGGCTTGGGATTGCCAAAATTAGCATAATTTTCGTCCTGTGGCGGACATTTTTTGTCGTTAAAACACAAAACTTAATTCCAAAATACGACTATCTTGCAATTTTAGTTGATCGCTGCCAACTGATAACAATCTTGGAGTTAATAAGAGTTATTTTCAACCATATTTGAGCTATTTCAGCCACATAAGCTCCTAAAATAGTGACAATTAGCATATTAATTGATCAAATATAAACACCGTTTCCGAAAATTGTGGTTCTTCACTCTAAAATGCTTAGAGTTTGCTCCAAATAAGATTTACAAACAATTGCACTGATTTCCAGTTCAAACTGGCGCTTTATCATGAAGAGTTCGGATATTTTGACACGATGCTCCACTTTGTTGACAAACCAATTATGTAACGCAATGTAACTGCTGCAAGTCACGCTACTGCCCTTCGAATAACATTTTTGCGGCATGAAATAATAGTTTTAATCATAAAATATAATACTAAACAGAATTCATACTTGCTTGAATGGGTGAAATTTCGTATAAACGTTGTTTAAACAAAATTCGTATTTTGCTGTTATCTGATCGACCATCTATGCTAATTTTAACTTTTGCGAGAGTTATTTACGACTATCGAAACACAAACATTGTTGAAAATCATTCCTATTGACTCGAACATTGTTTTCCATCAGCAGCAATCAACTAAAAATGCAAGATAGCCGTGCTTTGGCGTTAGGTTTTGTGTTTGGATGACAAAAATGTCCGCCACAAGACGAAAATTATGCTAATTTTGGCAGTCCCAAGCATAATAGTTTTATTTCTCAAAAATGCTACATTGAATTCCCAAGCTTGAAACTTTCTAAACTGATAGAGCAAACGTGAAGCTTTCCTGGGGCATGGCGTTTTCATCAAAAATTTATGTACCAGATTCCTTTTTCGTACCTCAAACATTGCCTATATTTCAACGTTCTGTTCATGGCGCTCAGTATACCTTTTTAAAACCAAATTTGAAAAATAACTACAGAAGTTACAGAAAAATAAATTACACAGTAGAAAAGACCAAGATACGTTTATTAAGTGTGCTTAATGCCATTGTTGTAGTTCTAGAGGTGAACACACACCGACTGTTCAAAGTTGGCTTATAATTTAGCCAAAAAAATTAAGTAGACAGACGGGTTTTTAAAAACTGGAAATTTCTCCTAAAATAAAAATCGCTGGAACTTTTTAGTATTTTTCCCTAAAATAGGTCATCGAAAGGAATGATATGGCGAAATAAAATTAAATTCGAATTTTTTGAGTTGAAGAATTAGTCTCGAGCCTTACTGGCATCCACTCTTAATAGTCGCTGAATATGTCGAGCTAGCTTTCGCTTTCTGAGTATACAGTAAGTACAATGCAACCAAGGAGAACGTATTGTACATGTATCACCAACCAAAGAACAGTTTGGGCGGCCATGTTGTTTGGTACCACTGCTGATCATAACTTCTGCGTGCTCCGAAAATCATCGGGACTAACACAAATCTCGATTGCAGCCAATAGCAAAATCCGCGACAGGAACCCCATCTCAACACAGGCAGCAGGTAACTATAAATAGTGCCAGCTTCTTACAATATTGTGACCAGATACTTAGTAAATAAAAGAGATGAATATTGTATGGTCATTGGATGTCTAAATTTGTTGTTCACTTTGAGAGTTTGTCTTCACATTCGTGCAATAAAGTACTGTATCACTGACGTCAACGGTTAAGCAACTAGAAAAACAATCCATATAACCAGAAAATGTACGAAGAATAGCTATCGAAAAGCAAACATATTCAAAGTTCGACACTTTCTTTGTGTACCAGCAAAGTATTACCCTGGTTCCAGAGGCTACTATTAGTGGGGAGCAAAGAATGGGGCCTGGGGAGGAGGAAAAGTAACCTCTGGCCTAATTGAACACAAACCTCACTTCCATGAGGACAGAATTTGTCCTAACTTTTTGATTGGGTAATAGCAACCACGTGTTCTATTTTCGCCTGTGATTGGCTAGAATGTTTACATGGGAAAACCGGTTGTTGATGTTCAAGCTAGTACTGATATTTGAAACTTTGGCGGTTATAAACAACTTACTATTCTGATTCTCAGCGCATGTAAGGCATGGTTTTTTCGAAAAATTCCCCAAATTAAAGAGAAAAAATATTTTGAAACCACGCACTTGTACAATCTCAATCAAACTTGGCATGGTTCTTCTATTAAATAAGGGCTACGTTTTTACGCATTTGGTTTCCTTGGAAACGGTCACGTGACTACGCTAATTAACATAAATGAATGAAAAAAGTATGCTGTCTTTGCAAGCTCTGCGCACATTGTTAGAACACTCAATTATCTTAATAAAAGGAACTATCTAATAGATGAAGTACTAAAATGTATCACTCTAATTGGAAAACTCGCATTTTATGTACTATTAACACAAGAGATCAGTTCGAAATTGGATTTTTGGTCTATCGGGCAAATTTCGAACTTTGCGAGTATTTATCGACCTAAATATTGAAGTTTTCCATCATATCCAATTAGGTCTAGTAAATACACACACAAACTAACTTTAAACCGAGTAAATAATATCTAGATTTATTAGATAGGTATATATTCAACGCCACTTAGTTCACTAACCATTTGCAAAGAATCGGAATGGATCGATTGTGCAGGCCCGCGTACAATAGGTAAGCGGTTGTTCTATGGAATTAAGTTTCCATGGATACAAGGATTGGAAGTTCAACAAAATGGCGGCCTCAATCGATGCAGAATGCTTGTTTGTGAATGTTTTTCGCCAATAATCTTCCTCAGAAAGAGTCCACAGAACACAATATTACTTGAAATGGCTTTGGAAAGGTCTATCAGAACTTGTAGTGCTATTATATTGTGAGTAATTCATTGATTTACGACAAAAATTCATACTTTGTCAGCTCAACTACGTCTATAGTAATACTTGTTGTTGCACTTCTACTATTTTTGCCTGCCTGTTAGTTGTATTACGAAATTTCTAATAAAATCATTATCTCTGACATCTTCTGCGCATGTGTATTATGGGTTAGTTTAAGCGGGAGATTTGAAGAAGTTATAGTTGTGGAATTAACGAGCGTTTCTCTATCGACATTTTCGACGTATTTTAAGCTATATTATCGTTGTTTGCGTACTGTATTCCTATACAAGGGTATATTCTGAGATGGCAGGGACGTTTTTATGTCCGAATACTTGTGGTTTTGCTAGAGTAGTGGCTCTAGAGGTTGAAAGAGGGACGGTGCTGCAGAGAGATAAAGACGAGAGTAGCAACAAACATCAAGCTCGTTTGAAACTCGAACAGTACAAGCAATTCAAAGGCCACTTTTCTGGGGATGCTACAGTGGATAAGTTTTCAATCGAGTACTTAAAATTCCATAAGAGGCTCCCAGGATTGAAACAAGCATTCAACAAGTGGAATTCTAGAAAATCTACTGAAAAGTCCAAATACATGGATATATTTTCCCTGCAGAACTGGAAGAAACTTACTGAAGCACGAAAGAAAGAACACAGCTTGGCAAACTGCAAAGGTTGTGCTGTGAGGTATGCAGAAATCCAGGCTTACTTTCCTGTAAAATCTGCCATACTTAAGGGGAAAGCAAAACAAAATCCTGTGTTCGCTGCCGAAAGTGAAGCCCAAAAGTTGAAGACCAAATCACCCCCAGTCAAACCACTTTTAAAAGACATAACAAACACTGCAAAGGCAATTTACAATAAGGTGGATTCTGTGTTCCAGCAAAGCTTTAGTACAAGCTTTGCTGAAGCTTTGTCAAAAGTGACAGAACTAAATTTACAACACAATACAATAAATGAGAGACGTAAAAGAAGAAGGAAGCTATATCAAAACTCAAAGGAAAATATCGAGAAGCAAATGGAAGAGACTGCAATGTTAAGGTGAGTGCAATACATGAAGGTAGAGTGCAGACAATCTATATTTGTAGAGGTAATCATACGGTTTCGAGTTCAATTTGGAAATAATTTGCACGAATGTGTTTTTCAAAGAGTATCAAAATTGCACGAGCGCGTAGGGCGAGTGCAATTTGAGCTCTTTGAAAAACACACGAATTAATAATATTCATGAAAAAAAAGTAATTTGCACTGCAGTGCATATTAAAGGTAATTTGCACTGCAGTGCAAATTACTTTTCAACTGCACTACTGCAAGCCAATCAGAATCGAGTATTTTTTTTCATGTATATTATTAAGCGTGAAACAGTACTTAAACTATAGCAGTGCAGTAAAAGCACTAAACAATAGAAAATAGAAATAACACAATTCAGTGAGCTATTTAGTTGTAGTGCTATTTCACGATTAACTAGCTACATAAAAATGTACGTCTTCACTCATAATACAAAATAATACAATCAAAAATACAATCAATAATAATATTATAATAAATTATAATGATCAATAATTATTATAACAATCACAAATCAAACAAATGTTGTCAGTAAATTAATTAATTTATTATGCTGAATTCACATTACGTTCACATACACTGTACCATACATAATTTTGGTATCATCATATTTTATTATCAGATGTTATGGCGGTGGGCAATCACTAAGTGCATGGCAACGCAGTCGACTGGCAAAATCCTTTGAAACAAAGGGATCTGCAAAACGGAGAAGAGAGGAAGTAATTAGTAATGAATTGGAGCCCAATAGAAAAGTTGTAAAGAAAGATCATACTGGGAGCATTGACAACATTGAATGGGACAAAAAGGCATTAAAGTTAGAAGTTGAAGGCTTTGAAGACAACCATATCATCAACTGGAAGAGGTTGGCTGTGAAATACAATGTCTGCAACAAGGCAGGGCAGCTTGCTTGCAATGGAGGCCAGATTGTTAAAGAGTGGCTAGTTTCACATGGTGTTAATGTAACTCGCTTTGAAACAAAACGAAAACAGTCCACCGATGTAAGTCCCATCATCAGACGAAAGAAAAGAAAAGGTCGAGGAGGAGAAATAAGTGTTCCTACTGAGGTGTCTCCCCAAAAACTCAAAGAGCAGTTGAAAGAAAAGATCAAATCTGGGGAGTACACAGTTGGTGAAATGATTGTACCCCAAAAGGTAATATAAAATGCTGACAATAATATTAGAGTGCTTGTGATAAACCCGTGAAACAAAGTGTACTAATTAGAGTGCAATAGTCAGATAAACACAATAGAAAACAAAAGAATTAGAGTGAAGTAGTGCTAAATATAATGCTAAAGTGTATTTCACGGGTTTATGAAAACCACTCTATTAATACATCTGACTAAATTGCATGCACGCTAAACATAATGTGCAGTTCCATAAAATATCTGCAGTCTGTTATGGTTCAAATTTCCTCACTGAACTCAACGAGTGCTGATAACACCACGTACACTGTACATGCACAGTACATGTAACATGTATTAATGATTTACATTTTTTTCTTCCCAGTATGAGAAACTTATTCTAACCAAGGATCTCAAGATAGAGAAAATTGAATTTGAAACTGAAGGCAGAAAGACACCTCTTATGGATATAAGAAAAAACATGCTAAAAAAGCACAAAGAGTACATGAGAGATCACAGTGACAGCTACTACAATGAAATGAATGAATATGATATCAAAGAAAAGCTAAAAGAGTTAAACGAATTACCTGAAAACAAGAACAATCAACCCCTTGATTTAGAGCAAATACGAAAAAAACTCCAAACCCTGGAAAGAACAAGAAATCTACTTGTCTGGCTTGACAATTCAACCGTTGCCAACCATGGGTATCTTGTTTGCTTAGTCACCTGTCTTTATGATCCTGCAGTATTCTATACAGATGCAGAGTACAGAATTAAGACAGGGAAAACAGTTAATATCCAGAACATAATTGAACAGCCTGAGCTCCATTTCATTGCACGATGTGGCAGTTCAGACAGTGAGCTTCTGCTCTACTCAGAAACAAGGTTAGCTTGTGTTCAAGAACTTAAACATGACTGTGCTCAATACACTGACAAACTTAGATTTTGCCATGGAGACAGCCCACTAAGATCATTTGAGGCAGGCCAACAGAAGGGTGGCAACTACTTCTGTGCCACTTGTGATGTACATTGTGACATGACATATGAAATAGACCATGTCCTCAATAAGAAACCGATTACACTACAGGCTAGACAAGATTGTATCTTACAAGGTGCAGTTGCAAGGAGACACTCACTTCAGTTGAAAGCCAAGCCATTGAAAGCTTTAACAAAGCAGCAACTGGAGGAGGAATTAGCTTCCCGACGAATATATGAGGGCAAAACTAAGCAAGAGCTACAGGATCTGCTTACCAGAGAAATGCATGGCATGCAACGTGTACCAGCCCTTATAATGAATAATCCAAAGGCAAATCTTAAAGACATTGGCCTTGGTGATTATGAAATATTGCCAGCAGAACCATTGCATGACATTGGTCACCACATAGAGAACTTCCTGATTGAGTACCCAAGGCACCTGTCAACTGCAGAGAGTACACTGCTCGACGAGACAGTAGAGCTGTGTATTGGTGGCAAAGACAGCAAGAGATGTGTCGATTACCGTACAACACTAGTAAAAACAGCAGGAGTTGCTCACCAATCGGGCATAATGTCAAAGGAAGCACTTTTGGCAATCGATTCGTTAGTAGAAATACAACGCATCCTGTACTCAGATGAACATAATCGATCACCTGCACTCATACTACGCTACTACAACCAGTGCTGGCTACATTCCATGACTCTGAGAAACTGCATTGTCAAGCAACCAAAAAAGCTAACCCTCAGGAAAATGTTTGGAGTATATTTCCACAATCTGTCATCACATGCTGGTCTTATGCTACGAATCATATCTGGTCAAGCAGCAAATGCAGAGGGACAAGAACGCATATTCAATCACATCAAGAGAATAACCAAACACACAAGCAACTACCACCCTGGACAGATAATTCCAAACTTGTTTATTCGTTTACAAGCTGAAAAGGAGATGGGATTACAAGGAGACGATGCTGGCCGTCAACAAGCCCACATCAGCAAGCTTGCTCAGTGTTTACCAGAACGCTCAAACACATGTATTCCAATATCAATGATCAAGAAGAACAGCAGAGAATGGCAAGCACACCTCCAGCAAATTAGTGACTACCTTGTTGAGGGTGAGGGTGTCTGGTGGATGAAGGAAGATGAGATGGTAGAATTCTATGATGTAACCAAGCATCCAACTCAACAACAATTTGGCCCACAGCTTCACCATTTCAGATCGAGCAATTTACAACACGAGGCTACCCATCTTGACCAGTGCTGGGCACAATGCATTGATGAGAATGTTATCATCCCAACTCATCTGATACGAGTAGACCAAGATAATGGAAGTACACATAAAATATTCACTGACTACCTAGGAGATGAGTTACCTGCAGCAACTCCAGAACCTGAACATGTACATGTAGATACACCAGTAGACACTGTGTCACTTGAACTTCACGAAGTTTCAGAAGCCCAAAGCAGTACTGACACCCAGAGCACAGAAATACACACAACAGACAATCTACTAGAGAACCAGGATGAGGAAGAGGAGGAAGAGGAAGAGACAATTTTAAGTATCTTGCCAGCAGAGGACGAATTAATAAATGTCTGCGAGCCTATTGAGTGTACAAGTACATGTACAGATGTTCAGGACGTGACTGGAGCAATTAGTTCAATTCAGCCAACCGTTAATTCAGCAGCTGGACAATCACTGACAGATACTAATACTGATACTTCTAATTATGAAATACAGACTCACCTGGGAAAGGCATTGCAAGTTGTGATAGGCAATACTAAAGAAGTGAAAGAACTTGACCAAAAGCGTCATCAGCTGAAATTGTTGCAAAAACAAAATAGTAAGACCAAAAATTACAAACACTTGGAGGACAAATATAAAGATGACATTGCCCACATTCAAGTTAGGGTATTAGCAGAGAGTAGAACCCTCCAATCAGATCTAATAACATGGGAGCAAGGATATATACTAAAGAATGACCTCAAAGCACCATCATCTGCTCAAATAAATTCTGACAAAGATGCTTCAATTCTACTTAAGAAACTGAAGTACGCTAAAGCTCTTCTGAAAGAATGGAACATTAACTTCCATAATTAACTGTAGTGTAAATATGACAGAATACTGTAAATGCTCAAATAAGTTTATAATATAATTGACCCATAGGTTTTAAGTATTTTATTATTATTTATTTTATTCTCATATTAGAGTGCATTAGAGAAAAGCGTGGAAACTGAATAACTAATAACATGTAACCACATGTAAATAGCACGTCTAATGATACAAGAGAAAAAAGAGAAAAAACATAATTTAGCACTAATACAATGTAGTTAGTGACTAATAGTCAAAACAAAACAAAAGAAAACAATGGAATTAGTGTCTAGTAATACAATGTATCTACTTGGCTAATACATGTATCTGTTTCACGGGTTACATGTAAGTGCCATCACTCTGCCATCACTCATGTTTACTAGATATATAGCTTAGATAGTTTAGACAGCATTTAAACAGGGAAGAGCCATTTTTCAACATGGATCTGTTTAATAAACCGTTATTATTATTATTATTATTATTATTATTATTATTATTATTATTATTATTATTATTATTAAAGTTAGTACTTAATTTCACACTTTTTTAAATTGCACTCTACATGTATTTAGTTAATTGTAAATATATACATTGTATATACATGTAGGTTATTAATCTTAGCTGTACATAAAATAATGTTGTTAACCGCCACAGACAATTAGTGGAGATTGGCGCTATACAAATGTCATGAATGTATTATACCCTGATTATCTGTAAATACAACAGTTACTGTAAAATAATGATTGTAGAAACAGTGAGGAGACAAATACATATTGTTTAAAAAAATTGCAAATAATGTAAATGAATGCTATATTTAACTTAATAGTGGTTAAAAATTATTTATTTACTTTAAACAGTAAATGAAAGTTTTTCAGTGCATCACAATATAACGTTTAATGTAAATAATTAGGTGATAAATACAAATCACCTACAGACTAACCTTATTATATAGCATTGGAAGTTATTCATCATACACTACAGTACATGTATACTGATTGTTCATACACTGTACTAAACAAGCACCATGCATGCATCATCTGCAGCTGAAATATACAATAGCCAGTGTATTTTTACGTGTAATAAGCTTACATGTAAGAACTTATAAAGATTAATTAATATGAAGCCTCAAAGTTCAAAGCAGTGCATACGTGTATAGTAAAGTGAAAAGATAACTTGAACGAGACAAATCATACACTATAGAGCTCCAACAAATAGAGACAAAAATCTGAAAGATAGATTCATCATTTCATACGACAAAAGTAGAAAATAGACAGCTTCACTGGTTTACATTTGCAAATTATTTATGCAAGTACGAATACATACCTTTCAAAATAATCTACACCAGAACGGCAGAAGTCTCCAGAACTCTCAAGGCAGAAGAAATTTATATAATACCTTCCATTTTGCGATTAAAACGATCGAAACAAAGCAGTATTTCACGAAAACATAATCTCCCCGTGATCCCAACGAGACGCCATATTTAATTTCAATACTAGCGTTCGTTGCTAAGACAACCTAGGTCCCAGGACCCCGAGAGAAAAATCATCGCTGAAACTGAACTGAAACTGAAACTGAAGCCGTGCCTTAGATGCGCTGAGATCAACAGAACACGACTGATCAATATATCACATCATAATTAATGATTCTTTGATTCGAAGTCGAAAAACCATTTAAGTGCCGCAAATACCTCCGCACTTGTACAATTAACCAATCAGAATTAACCACACGCGAAAGTTAACAAACGGGTTTTCCCCCTGGTGTTACGCAGTTTAGATCAAGCCTTTGCTCGCTAAACACACAGCCACACTTTAGAGGAGAACGATAGATTTGCACATCACTCTGTGCCACGTCGAACCGGCCGCATAGCTTTTGCAGAAAGAAAATGAGAGGCACCTTGGTAGTCGTTTTGGTGATGGCAGCCTGCCTCGCGCGGGTTTACATGTTTGAAACAAGAGAAGATCAAACTCTTCAGTCGCAAGAAACAGAACCTCAAGAGTTCCAAGGTACTTGTGCAATTTCTTGTTTTTCCATTTTTGTTTCATTCAATTTCACAACTGCTGTTCGTTTCTTTTACGACCTATTATATATACAGCGATTTGCAAAAATTCTGTAAAAGCAATATATATCAATATATCGGGTGCATTGTGGGTAATTTTCATCATAAAATTGATGAATAAGTCCTCTAAAGTTCAAATTTTTCAATTGTTTTTTCACATACATACTACAAAGGTTACTTGGGTTTAGATTCAGGTTTAATAATAGCTAAAATCAAAGAATTAGGATTATGCAAATTACTATATATCGATATATTAGGATTTTACATAATTTTTGCAAATCGCTGTATACCGAAATTAAAGTTACAGCATTAAATATTAGAGTAAGTTATTAAGCGTTAAATAGCTGGGAAAATCTATATTAAAGGGACATTTACCGCCGTTCAAATGAAACCTTCCCTGCAGAGACCTTCGTCTTCCAACAAGGAAAGAAATCGAAACCGGAATTTCAGTCGCAACTGCATATACATGTAGCCGGAATGAGAAAAGCCCACGGCAGATACCGTGTATTATAAAACAAAATTGACCGTTGATTTATAGTTTTTCCATGCGCGCATTCAACGAAGGCAATGCTAGTGATATACTATAGGAAAACCATTCTTTAGTTTTAGATCACGAAGAACCTGTAAAACGCGTTGAAGACGTCCCTGGTCTCACCGAGGACATACTGATCGATACGATTAACGAAGCAAAGAAGGAGACCCAGGAGGAAGAAGCGAAAACTCCTCGAGTTGAACAACGTGATGGTGCACCACAAACCCACCAAAGTGCGCATTACAGACGCTTTGTACCAGAGCTCGAACCCGTGCGAATTAGCGCCATGGTGAAGGAAAGAACCATCAAGAAACTAGCGGAAAAACTGGGGTAGGTTTACGAGAATTTTCTGGTCTCAAAATAGTTAGTCCAACCCCTGGCTCGCACAGCGCTCAAACAATTTGACGGAATTGTTGTTGATATTCCATCAACATCAACATCTACATCATGTAAGATACCACTCAACTTTTGATAAAGATATAATCATTAGTGTTAAGCCTTATTTTATGCCGGACTATCCGATTTGCGTCGAGGTTTATTTCAAACGGAAGAATATTTAAGAACTATTCGCCGAAGGCGAAAGTGATTATTGGTGAATGTTAGACCGAAGTCGAGGTGAATATTCACCATAATCACTGAGCCTGAGGTGAATAATTGTTTTAGTATAATTTTAGACTTGAATATCAGAGAAAAGACGGATTAAGAAAACCCGTTTTATTGGTACTTTCGCGTTGGTGATTTTACTTCCGCTCTCGAAAACGAAACTCTATATTCACTGTCTAAAATTATGCTAAAAGTTATTATTATTTAGCATTAACCATCCAGTGGTCTATCGCAAATCCTTCAATCTGATTGGTTCGCTACTAGTGGTCTATCAGCTCATAGACCCCGAGTAGAGGTAAACAAACAAAATGGCCGCTTCGTCGTCGCTTTTTGCTAATGTTTCGGAGGAGTTTTTCCACGAATTATTGTCTGTTGCTTAAGCTTGTTTCTGTCATTTTCTACTGACCTACTGGATGGTTTATGCTAAAACAATTAAACTACTCGTTCTCGTTTTCTATGAGGATAGTCAACTCGGCGCTATGTGCCTCGCCGTTGACTATTGCCTCATAGAAAACTCGAACTCGTAGTCTAATTGTTAAATGGACAACCACTGGATATGAGCAAACGCGCGCTCTGATTGGCTACAAAAATAAAACCAAATGTTATATTTCTCACAATCCAGTGGTTGTCTATATAATAATAAAACAATTATTCCACTCAATCTCATCGTACATGGCTGATAGCTAACTCGACTAGCGCCTCGTTGGCTATCAGCTCATGAGTACGACTGATCGATTTCGTGGAATATTTGTTAAATATATGAGGTGTATTATGGATACCGCATAGTGAGATGTAATTCAAATAACTTTTACAAATATTTTGACCCCAATGATAACACGAGACAATATACTGAAGACAACGCATGCTGTCATCCGTGAATGCATTTCTGCGGGCTTGTCCTTCACACAGGGAGCCCAACATAATACGTTACTAAGCACAGGGAGCCCAACATATTAAGTATTTCGCGCTCGCGCTCTACCACAGGAAACCCATCAAAAAAAGACGCGCATATGCAAATATCTTTTTTTTTCCCCTCAGAAGCAATGGTTGGGCTGCCTGTGGCCGAGTACGAAAAGATGCGCGTGCACACGACAGATATAATTATTTGATTCAGTCAAGCAAGCCATAGACATGTTGTTTTCTGAAGCAAATAGGCTACCGAAATGGCTGGAAATTGTTTTCAAAACTTGCTTTCTAATTACACTTCTTACATAGTTCTGAATATTCAGTGATAACAAGATGGTATATATATACACACACTCTTCAAACCGTGGAATTTCGTTGGAGATTGCATTTCTACATAAGTTTCCAACCTTGGAAAATTAAAGCCTTGAAAATGTTCAAAGCCAATTTACAGCGAATTTCCGAGGTTTGAAGTTCACGCGTTTTTCTGGTGATACACACTAATCCGTTCAGTAAATCGTTTTAGATTGAGCCATAAAGAAGGGGCAAGTGCACTGGAAGGCCTGGAAAGTCCTTCTCATAATTGTCTGCCAATACCCCCAGAGAATCCAAGAAACACGGTGCCACCCAGCAGCTATCGAACAATCGATGGAAGGGGAAACAACAAGAAACACGTTGAATATGGAAGAGCACATACTCCATTCACGCGTCTACTTCCAGCGGAGTATTCTGACGGTATTTCACAGCCACGAAAGGCAGCCAGTGGAAATGATTTGCCGAATGCGCGCAAAGTGAGTGCGGACGTGTTCAAAGATGAAAACCATCCCTCTTCCAAACTGTCTCACATGGTCATGATTTGGGGTCAGTTTATTGATCACGACATTGCTCTTGGTGCGCAACCAAACATCGACTGCTCCAAGTACCCTTGTGGGTTATCAGGCGAGTGTTTTGGTATTCCAATTCCAGCTGGTGACCAACCATTCGCAGGCAGGAAATGCATCGAGCTTAAACGAGATGTGCCCGCGTGTACTTCACAAATTAAACGCGAGCAGATCAACACCATAACATCGTTTATCGATGCTTCGGGAGTTTACTCCGGTTCTCCAAAAGATTTCAATTCCCTGCGCGATCGTAATCTACGTGGATTCATTGTTGAAATGCCAAACCCCACAAAAGGGCTAAAGAAATTGTTATCTAGAGAAAAAGGAGGTTTCTGTCGTTCAAATGATTCAGTCAAAATGCCATGTTTCAGAGCGGGAGATGAGAGGGTCAACGAAAATCCAGGTATGTCATTATTTCTTAATACACGGACTTCCAATCAGAGGAAAGAAATCCATCACGTGCATGTACCTTTATACCCGGTAATGCACTGCTTATTAGTATTCTTTATATAGAGAATACTAATGAGGATGAATCTTTATACAAAGATTTTTATTCTATAGAATACTAATTGGTGTCGTATCATTGACCTTCCAGTTCCCTGTAAGGGAAGAAAAGAAATGGTTGTCGAAAGTTTACTCGGCCTTAGTCACACTTTCGGAACGATCAAATGTGGGATCTTTTTGAGAGTATCGGTGCGCATGTGTGAGGCGTTAGAAGCAACATGATACTGCTATGTTTGTGTTTTCCTTGCTGTTTTTTTTTGTACTGAAATCATCCGAAAATGTATTATGTTGGAATATCGTTTTTTAAGGTGGCTCGAAGTAGTTTTTAACTGACCACACTTCTACAGCAATCATACCATGCATTACAACGTACCATAAATCCCTTCATTATTTAAGCGGCCAAAGTAAAGTGGGTTTTCATTACATATTTCAATCTCGTAATATTCTTAAAGGTCTGGCATCTTTGCACACCATCTGGAGTAGAGAACACAACCGTATTGTCAAAGAGTTAACGAGCATAAACCCTCAATGGACGTCAGACAAACTGTATCTTGAAGCCCGTAAAATAGTAGGTGCCATGTTGCAGCACATCACGTACAAAGAGTTTCTACCAGCCATTCTGGACAAAACAACGGTAACTATGGCAACAATATTACGTATGTACGTAGCCATATTTGGCGTGATTACAGGTGGCGAAATCATCCGATTTCTTTCTTGTAACGTCACAGGTAGCCCAAGCTGTGGACTTGTGGCGAGATTCACAGTAAATGTATGGACTCTTCACAGCGAACTTTGAAAACCGTCTAAATAAAATTCTACAAACCCTCAAAGTAGTCCTACTTGTTTATTGTGTTGTCCTTTGGGATTGTGTGAGGTTTGGAGCCATTCCGATCGATTTTGAGAGAGTTTTTAAGAATACCTTGAGCTACCCTATAATTAGAGAAGGTAGGAGACTGTCATGGCCGATCACCTACGATCGATGCCAAACAATCGCCTCAAACTCGCTCAAAATTAGACAAAATGACAAGATTCCTTCGAAATACATTAGCCCACATAATATCCCTCCACCACACGCGGTATCCCTTCCTCTGGTCAACGATTCCCTCCCCAAAAAGCCAGGAACTTAAGAATTTCGAACAGTAAAACATCCTGCCGACCATCAGCCTTGCAACGGCTCGAACCAACAACCTCCCGTACCCTCCCCCACTAAGTCACACATTTCGACACTTATTGTGTATTCGACCAATCGGAAGCGATCTCAATGAAACGGTCTAAATATTCAAACTTGAAGTGTCGCAATGTGTGACTTAGTGGGGGAGGGTACGGGAGGTTGTTGGTTCGAGCCGTTGCGAGGCTGATGGTCGGCAGGATGTTTTACTGTTCGAAATTCTTAAGTTCCTGGCTTTTTGGCGAGGGAATCGTTGACCAGAGGAAGGGATACCGAGTGTGGTGGAGGGATATTATGTGGGCTAATGTATTTCGAAGGAATCTTGTCATTTTGTCTAATTTTGAGCGAGTTTGAGGCGCGGATTGTTTGGCATCGATCGTAGGTGATCGGCCATGCTCCTACCTTCTCTAATTTTAGGGTAGCTCAAGGTATTCTTAAAAACTCTCTCAAAATCGATCGGAATGGCTCCAAACCTCACACAATTCCAAAGGACAACACAATAAACAAGTAGGACTACTTTGAGGGTTTGTAGAATTTTATTTAGACGGTTTTCAAAGTTCGCTGTGAAGAGTCCATACAGTTTACTGTAAATCTCGCCACAAGTCCACAGCTTGGGCTACCTGTGGTAAACGTATATGTGAATTTAATCCTTTTCATTCGACAGCGTCGCCGTTTCAAGTTGAAGCTTTATAGACGTTACGTACTTAGAAGTTACCGTTATAGTCGATACAGACGATACAGCCGATACAGACGATACAGCCGTTATTTCCAAGGCTATTCGCCGAACATCAACCCGTCTATCTTCAATGCTTTTGCTACGGCTGCTTATCGCTTTGGACACAGTCTAGTACAGAACCAGTTAAACAGGTTTGGCAAAAACTACGCACAAATCAATCCTTCCATCTGGATGAACCGATTTCTCGACCCAACCTTCCTCTACCAAAGTGACAAGGGTGGAGTGGACTCGATCTTACGAGGTCTGATAAAAGACAAAGCCCAAAAAGTCGATCGGTAAGTTTTGTGTGGGTGTTCTCTAGGGTATATATGCATCATCATTATTTAGTAATACTTTGGTGTCGTGTACATGTTTTTTGCAGGTTTTTTGCTAAAGCGGTACAAGAACAGCTTGTGCGAAGTCCACATGATTTGGCAGATTTACCCGCTTTGAATATCCAACGTGGACGAGAACACGGCATACCCGGCTACAACAAGTACCGAAAATTTGGACGCTTGAATGAAGCACCAACTTTTGATGATCTCAGAGGCGAAATGGACGACGCCAAGATAAACAAGTTGAAGTTGGTCTACAAGCACGTGAATGACATCGACTTGTTCGTTGGTGGCATGTACGAAAAGGCTGTCAGCGGTGGAGTCCTGGGACCAACCTTCAGTGCCCTTCTTGCTGAGCAGTTTTAGACGCCTGCGCGTTGGTGACCGGTTTTGGTACGAGAACCCGGGACAGTTCACACGCAGTCAACTACGAGAAATCAGGAAAACGACGCTTGCGCGAGTCATTTGCGACAACAGTGATGGAATTATTAAAATTCACAAGTATGTGATGAGGCGAAAATACTTTGTCTCATGTACAAGCAAGTACTTGAGGAGGGTCAACTTGAAGAAGTGGAAAAAACGTACGCATAGCTACTATGTGAATTATTAAGAAACTGTTAAACTACTGCACTTATAAGTTTGCTAGGCCCCGTATACGGTTGCTAGTTCCCGTATAAGTTTCCTAGGTCTCGTATATGCATATGTATATTCAATGACTGTGTAACGCCTGCCTGACCACAACCAATAATCCTCATTAGTGAGGGATAGGTTGTATATTGGTAAAAGTAAAAGTATAAGTTTCCTATAGGCCCCGTATAAGTTTGCTAGTTCCCGTTTACTAGGTCCCGCATAAGTTTCCTAGGTCCCGTATAAGTTTCCTAGGTCCCGTATAAGATTCCTAGGTCCCGTATAAGATTCCTAGGTCCCGTATAAGTTTCCTAGGTCCCGTATAAGTTTGCTAGGTCCCGTATAAGTTTGCTAGTTCCCGTATAAGTTTGCTAGTTCCCGTATAAGTTTGCTAGTTCCCGTATAAGTTTGCTAGTTCCCGTATAAGTTTCCTAGGTCCCGTATAAGTTTCCTAGGTCCCGTATAAGTTTGCTAGGTCCCGTATAAGTTTGCTAGTTCCCGTATAAGTTTCCTAGGTCCCGTATAAGTTTGCTAGTTCCCGTATAAGTTTGCTAGTTCCCATAAAAGTTTGCTAGGTCCCGTATAAGTTTGCTAGTTCCCGTTTAAGTGTGCTAGGTTCCGTATAAGTTTGCTAGGTCCCGTATAAGTTTGCTAGGTCCCGTACAAGTTTGCTAGGTCCCGTATGTGGGTTGTGGTAATTTAACGATTGTGGTGAAAAATACAGGCGCGATCTATACAGAGGTACTTACACAAAGATTGTAAACAACTAAATTCATTTGCACCAAATTGATAATAAAGAAATGATTATCTCAGTTACTGACCCAAAACTGACTCTGCCCAACACTCACTCGCATACGAGCGTAGGTTGAGAACAAGTGGCTGACGTCATTAGTAATGGGCTTCCTGTGCTAGATGATCTACCTGTCAGATTCGGCTGGTATTCTTGGCTTGCAATCAATCCCTTGAGAATCAAGAGATAAAGACACGGCAGCCATGTTGGTTGAACAAACAATAGACACTAATGAGCAATCTTTTGTTGAAGTTCAACCAAGATGGCCGCCGTGACGTGTATTGCAAACCAGCAATAGGGGGGGATCGTCGTATTTTTTAGGGTTTCGGTTATCCGGTAATTTTTAGGGGTTGGTCAAGCGAAATCCAATTCTTTATAAAGAGCTGGTATTTTTAGGGTATGAATCTTGGAACAAAAAATATCAAAGCTACAGATCTTTTCATATCAAACTTATGTCCTGCATCATTGAACATTTGCTCCTGTTGGGATCCAGTATCACGCGGACAACGTTTTTTGTTAATGCTTTGTTTACTAATGCACGTGAGGCCCGATTGATCCAGCAATTTGTTCACTATGACCGCTAAATAAAGCAGATTCGTACGTGACTGGTTTATCATTTCTGAATTCATATTTTTCCTTTGACAATGTGTAAATCAGGTAGCTAAAATATAAGAGAGGATGGAAAAGCTGCATATGTTTCCTCAAAGGGAAAATATATCACAAATTCGAACTAACTTATTGATCTCGTGCGTGTAAATATTGGAAATTGCCTTAAAAAAACGTCCTTTCCGAGCCATAATTTATTTGCGAATTCGCCGGCCTATGTAGCTTCTACATACAGACCGCGATACAGAGAGCACCAATATGATGTTCACAATTACCAAACAAAGAGTTTTAGATTTCATTTTGCCACCGCTTAATTAAGTTTAATATACATGTATTTTATATCAAAATGCGCGTACAATTACAGAGCATTAGAATCTGGCGGTAGGTTTTTGATTGACACAATTCCCAAGGGTTTCTGAGGGTTTCAGTGCGTAGCGTATGTCACGCTCTCCTATCATCAGAAATTTCAGTTCTATCGACTTTGAAGAAACGGAAAATGCCACCTTCAAATCTATTTATTTTTGCTTGAATTGCCAGCTTATTCATTCCTTACATATTCATCTTTTATATTCCGTTGGTAGGTTTTTGATTTGTATTTTAACAATGCAGTAAAAAGCAAAAATGTATCAAAATTATGCTTTTTTTTTTCGCCTAAACAAGACTCGCCTCATCTGCATATGTGAAACAATGACCTTTTGTATAACATAAGTTTGATATGATTACGCTAGTTCTTTACTAGCCTGCGTAGCGGCCCTAAGGGGGGAGGGGCAGGGGATTGGGGAAGGAAAGGAGGGGGGGGGATTGGGGAGAGGAGGGGGAAGAGGAGGAGGGGCAATAACTTGACTGATAAACACAGATCAAGCAAACGAAACCGTCAGAGAACAAAGCGCGTTCCGTTTTGAATTATTATTTGGTATTTTTAGGGTGATTTTTAGACCCGGTTGTTCGAAAGGCGATTAGCTCTAATCCAGGATTAAATCTTAAGAAAACTATTGACACTAATCCAGGAATAGCACTAATCGCCTTTCGAACAACGGGCCCCAGGACGGTGGAAAATGTTTACGGTTTGATGTTTTTTTAGAGTCTAAACTTTGTTTCATCGTATGCAGTGACGAATATCGTTTTTTTTGCCAAAAAAAACGTTTTACATAATATTTGGCTGAGACCAATGTCAAACCTCAACGCCCCCCCCCCCCCCCCCCCCCCCCCCCCCCCCCTCCAGCTTGCAAAATCTCTGGATCCCTAGTATGCATATGTTACTAAAATAGAATCACAAAGAGAGATTGGTTTTCTACATCTCATATCAGACAATTCAGTACTTGAAGTTTTAACTTAATTTAACATTTATTTAATTTAACATCATGAGCAGTTTTCAAATCTGTAACTTTTGGGGCCGGTTGAAGAGGAAAAAATATTTCTTGACCCACCCATCACCCCAGGTGCAGTGGTCCCCCCCCCCCCCCCCCCCCCCCAAAAAAAAAAACCAGGTCCAGTGTTTTGTCTCATACCCGGCAGAGCGGAAAAGCGTTTTATATCCTCTTCGCCAAAATTCGGTGAATGGCTCTCAGAGATATAAGGCCTTGTACTGTGGGAGAGGTGACATTTTGATTAGCAGAAAAAACCATCGTTTTCGTAAATATCTCCGAGAAGCTTTACTGTAACTTAATAAGATTTTGTCACAAGTTTTGAGTAATGGTAACACAGATGTATCAATTGCAGTTTTTGATGTAACACTTCCAGTTAATGAAAACTGAATGAAAACAGCAGCTTTGCAGTTTTTCCGCTATGTCCTCATACCCAACATGTATACATTTTGTCTGCGCATGCGTTAGGATTCAGATTTCAAAGTACTATTTGCATAATCGATACTTCAGCTTTTGTCATTCAGTGTGCCAACGTTGTGCCAACCAGAGATCGATTGGCTGTTGAAACAAAACGTGTGAAAAGTTTTTGTGGAAATGGTTGGCACATTTACGTCACAATGTTAATGTTTGTAAACATGAAGTATCGCTATTGTTTTGCCAAGTGCACTGCTGTGGAAGATTTAGTGAGCGATCTTCGTCTCTAGAATGAAGTTTAAGAAAATCATTGAAAGGAAATCAATAGTCCGCCTACTTTTGTGGTGCTGTGGATATTTTTTTCCGTATAAAGGAACAAAATCCGCCAAAACACGGCAACATTCCTACGGAGAAGTCGGGTGAATGAGTGATACTTGGACACTTCAAATCCACCGCAAAGCAAGAGGGACAATTTTTCAACTCCAACAAACAAGACCTTACGAAACTAGCATGAGTGAAGCAATAAATCACGGAAGAAAATTGCTGGGGGGTGAGCTACTAAGAAAGGTTACTAAGAAAAGTTATTGAGGGCCACAAGTTCATTAGCTTTAGCTATTTAGTGCTACCCTCGTAAAATAAAGGCTTTATTATTATTATTATTATAAAGGTTTTCTTATAATTTAGTTTGACACGTCACCATTTCAGATAAACGATTCGCAAACACAATGCTGAATAAAATCTCAATGTGAATCAAACTTATATCAAACGGTTTACAGCTGATTCTAAGAAGTCCAAAAAAATGAAGAATTAAGCTATCCTTTACAATAAACTTCAACACATACACCCTATGCATAAATCGACTTATGTAATTTGCATAAATTTGCAAAAACTGAAAGAATAACGAGTTAAGTAAAGGTAAAATAATAGATTGAAAGATCATCCACAGTTTAGTAATTACCCCAAAAGTGCATTAATAAAAATGAAACCATCATAAAGTAATAAGCGTTTGAAAGGTGCAAAATACATGGAAACGAGGCTGGTAGGCCCAAAGTCCGGTTTCTGGCACAAATCTTTGTAATTTCAAGTCACTATATCTTTTCAAGATTTCGTAGTACAGCCCTAAAATTTGGTATGTTCATTTTTGATAACACTCTCTTCAAAGAGATGGTCAGATATTACTGTAACATATTCCCAAAAACGAAGTGAATGTGATTTTACGATTCTACCATTTATGCATAGGGTGTATAGAGTGTTACGTTTGTAATATGGTATATACCAGCGATGAAAATCAGTCATAATCATAACAAATAGAGTGTACTGATACCATAGTACCTAAATAATACGATCTCACATTGAGGGGACAATTTTTCAGCTTAAAATAAGTTCTCGAATGCAAAGAATAAGCTTAGAAGAAGTCAATTTGTGCTATTTTCGGCTGGGGGGCTAGTTAATAAGTAGAAATGTTAGGAAAATACGTGCACAAATGATAAATACCCAACTGAACCGAGTAAAATACTTTGAGAATACTGAATGTACAGAACTCAAATTCACAGAATGTGACCTTCAATCGGTCAGGACTAACTCTCACTGTGAAGTATCTCTTGAAATCATCTTCGATGAGAATAAACTCAAAGGACAATGTAGCTGGTTTTATGATAACTCCTTGTTTCGGCGGATTTCAGTGTTCCTTGATATTTTATCATCTACGACCCTTATACGGAAAAAGATCATCTACAGCAAAACAAAAGTAGGCAGACTATTGATTTCCTTTCAAATACTTTCTTGAACATCATTCTAGAGACGAAGATCGCTCACTAAATCTCCCACCGCAGTGCAATTTGCAAAGAAAATGGCGGCAAATCACCGTTTCAAATCTGAATTCTAACGCATGCGCAGACAAAATGTATACATGTTCTCATACCCCCAGTCCAGTGTTTTGTCGTGCGTGTAATTATTGCAGAACTACAAGCCATAAAACCACAAGAAACGTTTTGTAATATACCGAAATATATCTGTAAATATTTACTGGTCGATATCAGTCTCTTATTGCAGGTACGTTTATAATACTTAGAATGCGCACATCGACGGTTCATATGAAATCACATGTTGTTTCAGTGTAAATATTTGGCGGGTTTGGCACGAATGGGTGCAAATAGAGTATAGTGGTTCCGTTAACCACGGTCTAGCAAATAGAGTAGCTGGTTCTATTATTAAACCATGGTCTACTAATCAAATGAACATAGTTATTGATAGTAAGTTATTGATAGTCTAATGGGTGAACATATGAAACCCTAATTCCATATATTGTGAAATTTTATTTGAATTGGCACTTAATTCGGCTGTTTAAAGACAAATCATTGTTGAAATACAAAGCATTTGAAATAAAAACGCCCTCGAGTATGGTATAGAACATTTCAAATCACAAACATTAAAACTATTTCAGCTGGACTTTGAGGAACTCGTGCGGAGTGCGGAGTCCCACTTTCCACCACAGTGCAAACTCAACGAGGTGTTTGTAGTCAGTGTATTTTATGGTTTAAAAGCCGTCGTTTCTATTGACGTTTGCAGTAGTCGTTATTTTACTTTCAGTGATACACGGTGAGACTCATTCAGCTTATGGAGATACAAGTGTTGCGTGTAAACAAGGGTTGATAAGAACTTTGTAGAAGACAGAAACATAATCTCTCTTCTCTCTAGCGACACATAGCACAACAGTCTACTGATCTCTACTGCATGTGACACAAGCATAAGCTCAAGGATCAATTTTTTTTTCACATGCATATTTTTATTCTGGCCGTATGTGTTCACATGATATAAACTTTTCGTGCTTGCGGCTGTGTCGCTAGGTAGTTATTGGAACGGTAGCTTTGCATTGATACAGGGGTTATTCAGAGAAATAACAAGTATAAGGGCCATAGAATGGTCTCTGAAAAAATACCGGGTCTCGGTCTGCAAAATCTGAACGAGTCTCGAAATCTCGGTGTTCCAGGAAACACGAGGAAAGAGTCTTGGATTCCGGATTTCGTAAAAATCAATATGCAGCTCGAAATCGCGAATTTTCAATTTTCAAACAAAATACCGCTGAAGTTAATGTCTCGGCGAGTCTCGGATTTGACCATTCTATAGCCCTAGTATACTAAATACCCGGGGGGTACTCCCATATATACGCTATATATAGGTACATGTGCCCCCCGAATAGGATATGGTTTTAGAACCTCCTGATTTGTACGTTATTTTGTGTTTTGACCCTCAAATAAAATATCCGATCCTTAAATCAGTCAACTTCACAAAAAGAATTAGAGATTGGGAATATCGTTATGTACTCTGGTAGTCCATAATATAGGCTACAGAAACAATAACATGAAAAACAATGAAACTTTGAGTGAGTCAATAAACTCACAATCATCGGAAAGTGTGTGAATTTCCCATTAGTTAAATAGTCAGGGTTTTTCCAAAATTTCCGTGAGTACTCCCCCCGGCCAAACCACCCCTCGGACTATCTACATCCTGTTGACACTGGCAGCTTCAGGTGGCTAGTCGTCCGTGAGAGCTGAAGATATGATAACTTAATGGATATATAATGACGCAAGTAGGTAGCCTCTGTACCTTCTGTGTTCACCTTGTTCACCAGAGCAAGTAAATGTTGCCCTTTTTGTCTTACAACGGCAAGAAGGAAACTTGTTTGTGTCCGGTGTTACCTCATCAGTTTTTACCCAAGATGAAGATGAAGTAACTTCAGTGAAAGCTTTAAAATCGACGAACAACGATCATTAATTCAGTATATACACTCGATCGAAAATAAAACTGAGTTATAAATATGCTCATAATTAATGAGTGACGATGGTACTGGCCTTGGTATAGTAGTAGTTTGTGCCGGTGGTTATAACTCTTAAAGTATACTGATTCTTGGGTACAGGTGTCTTGTTTGGAAAGCTATACAGCTTATAGGGGTGTTCGTGTAGCGAGAGGACCATATTCAATGATGTTACTGTCTAGTAGTCAACAGAGCTCCCAGAAATCCGGAAGCTGAGAGTCGTCAGTCAAGCGAATATGAAGACTCGGAAAAAAACACTGAGCTTGACAGAACCATACAAACTACTTTACGAACTATTACCAATCGACAAATTACTTTATAACTGAACTCCAATAAGGTTGATTTAGATGACACAACTCGTGTTGTAAACATGGCGCCGGTGAGCAAAGTTGTATGCGATGGATGTAGGCAAAAGTTCATTTTTACCTTTTCATTACCTTAACACTTCCTTGATTAGTTTGAGGAACTTTTTAGACTGATGAATGCATGGTAATACAGTCTCTCATGAAACCAACAATCAGTCCAATAGATCTTTTTATCATTTTAAAACTTCTTTACCAATACTATTTATGTACTGAAGAAGGCCGAACGGCCGAAACGTTTATCAGTTATACAAGGAACAGTCAGAAGTTGTCATAAGTCTTCTTTTCTCTTCATATATGTACCTCTATTATTATAAGAAGACCGACTCTGTATTCGTTTGAATCCTTCTACTGGAAGCACAGGTAGCCCAAGCTGTGTATCAGTACATTATTATAAGAGAATGTATGTAGATAATGTCAATAAAATCAACAAAATAATAAAATGAAAATGAAATCCTCTATAAAGTTCTGTGTATCTTCTTCAATTATTCCTTTATTGCCTGTGAAGATTTGAAGCGATTTAGACGAGAATTGAGCGAGTTATAGCCATTTTAAAATTAGCCCTTCTCTCACCCCTAAAATAATTATATTGTAAATATATAATGTCCAGATTTTTCTTCATACAATCCTTGGCTTTATTCAAAAAATGAAATCGCAAAAGATTCTGAGAAACTGGAACAATTAGTAGGGCCAAAAATTAGAAACACACGATTTCTGCCATACATTTACTGTAATGAAATTGCTGCGCCATGTATTTCTGATGGAACCATCTCTGAATTCGTTAAATGTCCAGATTTTTTCACGTACAATTGTTGGCTTTATTCAAAAAATGAAATCGCAGAAGCTTCTGAGAAACTGGAACAACTAGTAGGGCCAAAAATTAGAAACACACGATTTCTGCCATACATTTACTGTAATGAAATTGCTGCGCCATGTATTTCTGATGGAACCATCTCTGAATTCGTTAAATGTCCAGATTTTTTTACGTACAATCCTTGGCTTTATTCAAAAAATGAAATTGCAAAAGATTCTGAGAAGCTGCAACATCTAATAGGCCCAGAAATTAGAAAAACCCATTTCGAATTCTACCATACATTTACTGTAATTGAATTTGTTACGTTGTGTAATTTTAATAGGACTATTTCCAAATTCGTTAAATGTCCAGATTTTTTAACGTACAATCCTTGGCTTTATCCAGAAAATGACATTGGTAAAGATTCTGAGAAGCTGAAACAACTAGTAGGGCCAAAAATTAGAAACACACGATTTCTGCCATACATTTACTGTAATGAAATTGCTGCGCCATGTATTTCTGATGGAACCATCTCTGAATTCGTTAAATGTCCAGATTTTTTTACGTACAATTCTTGGCTTTATTCAAATCATGAAATCGCAAAAGCTTCTGAGAAACTGGAACAACTAGTAGGGCCAAAAATTAGAAACACACGATTTCTGCCATACATTTACTGTAATGAAATTGCTGCGCCATGTATTTCTGATGGAACCATCTCTAAATTCCTTAAATGTCCAGATTTTTTTACGTACAATCCTTGGCTTTATTTAAAAAATGAAATTGCAAAAGATTCTGAGAAGCTGCAACATCTAATAGGCCCAGAAATTAGAAAAACCCATTTCTGCCATACATTTACTGTAATTGAATTTGTTACGTTGTGTAATTTTAATAGGACTATTTCCAAATTCGTTAAATGTCCAGATTTTTTAACGTACAATCCTTGGCTTTATTCACAAAATGACAATGGTAAAGATTCTGAGAAGCTGGAACAACTAGTAGGGCCAAATATTAGAAACACACGATTTCTGCCATACATTTACTGTAATGAAATTGCTGCGCCATGTATTTCTGATGGAACCATCTCTGAATTCGTTAAATGTCCAGATTTTCTTACGTACAATCATTGGCTTTATTCAAAAAATGAAATTGCAAAAGATTCTGAGAAGCAGCAACATCTAATAGGCCCCAAAATTAGAAAAACCCATTTCTACCATACAATTACTGTAAATGAATTTATTACGTTGTGTAATTTTAATAGGACTATTTCCAAATTCGTTAAATGTCCAGATTTTTTAACGTACAATCCTTGGCTTTATCCAGAAAATGACATTGGTAAAGATTCTGAGAAGCTGAAACAATTAGTAGGGCCAAAAATTAGAAACACACGATTTCTGCCATACATTTACTGTAATGAAATTGCTGCGCCATGTATTTCTGATGGAACCATCTCTGAATTCGTTAAATGTCCAGAATTTTTTACGTACAATCCTTGGCTTTATTCAAAAAATGAAATTGCAAAAGATTCTGAGAAGCTGCAACATTTAATAGGCCCAGAAATTAGAAAAACCCATTTCGAATTCTACCATACATTTACTGTAATTGAATTTGTTACGTTGTGTAATTTTAATAGGACTATTTCCAAATTCGTTAAATGTCCAGATTTTTTAACGTACAATCCTTGGCTTTATCCAGAAAATGACATTGGTAAAGATTCTGAGAAGCTGAAACAACTAGTAGGGCCAAAAATTAGAAACACACGATTTCTGCCATACATTTACTGTAATGAAATTGCTGCGCCATGTATTTCTGATGGAACCATCTCTGAATTCCTTAAATGTCAAGATTTTTTTACGTATAATCCTTGGCTTTATTCAGAAAATGACATTGGTGAAGATTCTGAGAAGCTGGAACAACTAGTAGGGCCACAAATTAGAAACACACGATTTCTGCCATACATTTACTGTAATGAAATTGCTGCGCCATGTATTTCTGATGGAACCATCTCTGAATTCGTTAAATGTCCAGATTTGTTTACGTGCAATCCTTGGCTTTATTCAAAAAATGAAATTGCAAAAGATTCTGAGAAGCTGCAACATCTAATAGGTCCCAAAATTAGAAAAACCCATTTCTACCATACATTTACTGTAATTGAATTTGTTACGTTGTGTAATTTTAATAGGATCATTTCCAAATTCGTTAAATGTCCAGATTTTTTTACGTACAATGCTTGGCTTTATTCAAAAAATGACATATGTAAAGATTCTGAGAAGTTGGAACAACTAGTAGGGCCAAAAATTAGAAACACACGATTTCTGCCATACATTTACTGTAATGAAATTGCTGCGCCATGTATTTCTGATGGAACCATCTCTGAATTCGTTAAATGTCAAGATTTTTTTACGTATAATCCTTGGCTTTATTCAGAAAATAACATTGGTAAAGATTCTGAGAAGCTGGAACAACTAGTAGGGCCACCAATTAGAAACACACGATTTCTGCCATACATTTACTGTAATGAAATTGCTGCGCCATGTATTTCTGATGGAACCATCTCTGAATTCGTTAAATGTCCAGATTTGTTTACGTGCAATCCTTGGCTTTATTCAAAAAATGAAATTGCAAAGATTCTGAGAAGCTGCAACATCTAATAGGTCCCAAAATTTAATTAGAAAAACCCATTTCTACCATACATTTACTGTAATTGAATTTGTTACGTTGTGTAATTTTAATAGGATCATTTCCAAATTCGTTAAATGTCCAGATTTTTTTTTCTTGGCTTTATTCAGAAAATAACATTGGTAAAGATTTTGAGAAGCTGGAACAACTAGTAGGGCCAAAAATTAGAATCACACGATTTATGCCATACATTTACTGTAATGAAATTGCTGCGCCATGTATTTCTGATGGAACCATCTCTGAATTCGTTAAATGTCCAGATTTTTTTTACGTACAATCCTTGGCTTTATTCAAAAAATGACATTGGTAAAGATTCTGAGAAGCTGGAACAACTAGTAGGGCCAAAAATTAGAAAACACACGATTTCTGCCATACATTTACTGTAATTGAATTTGTTACGTTGTGTAATTTTAATAGGATCATTTCCAAATTCGTTAAATGTCCAGATTTTTTTACGTACAATGCTTGGCTTTATTCAAAAAATGACATATGTAAAGATTCTGAGAAGTTGGAACAACTAGTAGGGCCAAAAATTAGAAAACACACGATTTCTGCCATACATTTACTGTAATGAAATTGCTGCGCCATGTATTTCTGATGGAACCATCTCTGAATTCGTTAAATGTCAAGATTTTTTTACGTATAATCCTTGGCTTTATTCAGAAAATAACATTGGTAAAGATTCTGAGAAGCTGGAACAACTAGTAGGGCCACCAATTAGAAACACACGATTTCTGCCATACATTTACTGTAATGAAATTGCTGCGCCATGTATTTCTGATGGAACCATCTCTGAATTCGTTAAATGTCCAGATTTGTTTACGTGCAATCCTTGGCTTTATTCAAAAAATGAAATTGCAAAAGATTCTGAGAAGCTGCAACATCTAATAGGTCCCAAAATTAGAAAAACCCATTTCTACCATACATTTACTGTAATTGAATTTGTTACGTTGTGTAATTTTAATAGGATCATTTCCAAATTCGTTAAATGTCCAGATTTTTTTTCTTGGCTTTATTCAGAAAATAACATTGGTAAAGATTTTGAGAAGCTGGAACAACTAGTAGGGCCAAAAATTAGAATCACACGATTTATGCCATACATTTACTGTAATGAAATTGCTGCGCCATGTATTTCTGATGGAACCATCTCTGAATTCGTTAAATGTCCAGATTTTTTTACGTACAATCCTTGGCTTTATTCAAAAAATGACATTGGTAAAGATTCTGAGAAGCTGGAACAACTAGTAGGGCCAAAAATTAGAAACACACGATTTCTGCCATACATTTACTGTAATTGAATTTGTTACGTTGTGTAATTTTAATAGGATCATTTCCAAATTCGTTAAATGTCCAGATTTTTTTACGTACAATGCTTGGCTTTATTCAAAAAATGACATATGTAAAGATTCTGAGAAGTTGGAACAACTAGTAGGGCCAAAAATTAGAAACACACGATTTCTGCCATACATTTACTGTAATGAAATTGCTGCGCCATGTATTTCTGATGGAACCATCTCTGAATTCGTTAAATGTCAAGATTTTTTTACGTATAATCCTTGGCTTTATTCAGAAAATAACATTGGTAAAGATTCTGAGAAGCTGGAACAACTAGTAGGGCCACCAATTAGAAACACACGATTTCTGCCATACATTTACTGTAATGAAATTGCTGCGCCATGTATTTCTGATGGAACCATCTCTGAATTCGTTAAATGTCCAGATTTGTTTACGTGCAATCCTTGGCTTTATTCAAAAAATGAAATTGCAAAAGATTCTGAGAAGCTGCAACATCTAATAGGTCCCAAAAATTAGAAAAACCCATTTCTACCATACATTTACTGTAATTGAATTTGTTACGTTGTGTAATTTTAATAGGATCATTTCCAAATTCGTTAAATGTCCAGATTTTTTTTTTCTTGGCTTTATTCAGAAAATAACATTGGTAAAGATTTTGAGAAGCTGGAACAACTAGTAGGGCCAAAAATTAGAATCACACGATTTCTGCCATACATTTACTGTAATGAAATTGCTGCGCCATGTATTTCTGATGGAACCATCTCTGAATTCGTTAAATGTCCAGATTTTTTTACGTACAATCCTTGGCTTTATTCAAAAAATGACATTGGTAAAGATTCTGAGAAGCTGGAACAACTAGTAGGGCCAAAAATTAGAAACACACGATTTCTGCCATACATTTACTGTAATTGAATTTGTTACGTTGTGTAATTTTAATAGGATCATTTCCAAATTCGTTAAATGTCCAGATTTTTTTTACGTACAATGCTTGGCTTTATTCAAAAAATGACATATGTAAAGATTCTGAGAAGTTGGAACAACTAGTAGGGCCAAAAATTAGAAACACACGATTTCTGCCATACATTTACTGTAATGAAATTGCTGCGCCATGTATTTCTGATGGAACCATCTCTGAATTCGTTAAATGTCAAGATTTTTTTACGTATAATCCTTGGCTTTATTCAGAAAATAACATTGGTAAAAGATTCTGAGAAGCTGGAACAACTAGTAGGGCCACAAATTAGAAACACACGATTTCTGCCATACATTTACTGTAATGAAATTGCTGCGCCATGTATTTCTGATGGAACCATCTCTGAATTCGTTAAATGTCCAGATTTGTTTACGTGCAATCCTTGGCTTTATTCAAAAAATGAAATTGCAAAAGATTCTGAGAAGCTGCAACATCTAATAGGTCCCAAAATTAGAAAAACCCATTTCTACCATACATTTACTGTAATTGAATTTGTTACGTTGTGTAATTTTAATAGGATCATTTCCAAATTCGTTAAATGTCCAGATTTTTTTCTTGGCTTTATTCAGAAAAATAACATTGGTAAAGATTTTGAGAAGCTGGAACAACTAGTAGGGCCAAAAATTAGAATCACACGATTTATGCCATACATTTACTGTAATGAAATTGCTGCGCCATGTATTTCTGATGGAACCATCTCTGAATTCGTTAAATGTCCAGATTTTTTTACGTACAACTTCCTTGGCTTTATTCAAAAAATGACATTGGTAAAGATTCTGAGAAGCTGCTGGAACAACTAGTAGGGCCAAAAATTAGAAACACACGATTTCTGCCATACATTTACTGTAATTGAATTTGTTACGTTGTGTAATTTTAATAGGATCATTTCCAAATTCGTTAAATGTCCAGATTTTTTTACGTACAATGCTTGGCTTTATTCAAAAAATGACATATGTAAAGATTCTGAGAAGTTGGAACAACTAGTAGGGCCAAAAATTAGAAACACACGATTTCTGCCATACATTTACTGTAATGAAATTGCTGCGCCATGTATTTCTGATGGAACCATCTCTGAATTCGTTAAATGTCAAGATTTTTTTACGTATAATCCTTGGCTTTATTCAGAAAATAACATTGGTAAAGATTCTGAGAAGCTGGAACAACTAGTAGGGCCACCAATTAGAAACACACGATTTCTGCCATACATTTACTGTAATGAAATTGCTGCGCCATGTATTTCTGATGGAACCATCTCTGAATTCGTTAAATGTCCAGATTTGTTTACGTGCAATCCTTGGCTTTATTCAAAAAATGAAATTGCAAAAGATTCTGAGAAGCTGCAACATCTAATAGGTCCCAAAATTAGAAAAACCCATTTCTACCATACATTTACTGTAATTGAATTTGTTACGTTGTGTAATTTTAATAGGATCATTTCCAAATTCGTTAAATGTCCAGATTTTTTTCTTGGCTTTATTCAGAAAATAACATTGGTAAAGATTTTGAGAAGCTGGAACAACTAGTAGGGCCAAAAATTAGAATCACACGATTTATGCCATACATTTACTGTAATGAAATTGCTGCGCCATGTATTTCTGATGGAACCATCTCTGAATTCGTTAAATGTCCAGATTTTTTTACGTACAATCCTTGGCTTTATTCAAAAAATGACATTGGTAAAGATTCTGAGAAGCTGGAACAACTAGTAGGGCCAAAAATTAGAAACACACGATTTCTGCCATACATTTACTGTAATTGAATTTGTTACGTTGTGTAATTTTAATAGGATCATTTCCAAATTCGTTAAATGTCCAGATTTTTTTACGTACAATGCTTGGCTTTATTCAAAAAATGACATATGTAAAGATTCTGAGAAGTTGGAACAACTAGTAGGGCCAAAAATTAGAAACACACGATTTCTGCCATACATTTACTGTAATGAAATTGCTGCGCCATGTATTTCTGATGGAACCATCTCTGAATTCGTTAAATGTCAAGATTTTTTTACGTATAATCCTTGGCTTTATTCAGAAAATAACATTGGTAAAGATTCTGAGAAGCTGGAACAACTAGTAGGGCCACCAATTAGAAACACACGATTTCTGCCATACATTTACTGTAATGAAATTGCTGCGCCATGTATTTCTGATGGAACCATCTCTGAATTCGTTAAATGTCCAGATTTGTTTACGTGCAATCCTTGGCTTTATTCAAAAAATGAAATTGCAAAAGATTCTGAGAAGCTGCAACATCTAATAGGTCCCAAAATTAGAAAAACCCATTTCTACCATACATTTACTGTAATTGAATTTGTTACGTTGTGTAATTTTAATAGGATCATTTCCAAATTCGTTAAATGTCCAGATTTTTTTACGTACAATGCTTGGCTTTATTCAAAAAATGACATATGTAAAGATTCTGAGAAGCTGGAACAACTAGTAGGGCCAAAAAAAATTAGAAACACACGATTTCTGCCATACATTTACTGTAATGAAATTGCTGCGCCATGTATTTCTGATGGAACCATCTCTGAATTCGTTAAATGTCAAGATTTTTTTACGTATAATCCTTGGCTTTATTCAAAAAAATAACATTGGTAAAGATTCTGAGAAGCTGGAACAACTAGTAGGGCCAAAAATTAGAAACACACGATTTCTGCCATACATTTACTGTAATGAAATTGCTGCGCCATGTATTTCTGATGGAACCATCTCTGAATTCGTTAAATGTCCAGATTTGTTTACGTGCAATCCTTGGCTTTATTCAAAAAATGAAATTGCAAAAGATTCTGAGAAGCTGCAACATCTAATAGGTCCCAAAATTAGAAAAAACCCATTTCTACCATACATTTACTGTAATTGAATTTGTTACGTTGTGTAATTTTAATAGGATCATTTCCAAATTCGTTAAATGTCCAGATTTTTTTTTATTCTTGGCTTTATTCAGAAAATGACATTGGTAAAGATTTTGAGAAGCTGGAACAACTAGTAGGGCCAAAAATTAGAACACACGATTTCTGCCATACATTTACTGTAATGAAATTGCTGCGCCATGTATTTCTGATGGAACCATCTCTGAATTCGTTAAATGTCCAGATTTTTTTTACGTACAATCCTTGGCTTTATTCAAAAAATGACATTGGTAAAGATTCTGAGAAGCTGGAACAACTAGTAGGGCCAAAAATTAGAAACACACGATTTCTGCCATACATTTACTGTAATTGAATTTGTTACGTTGTGTAATTTTAATAGGATCATTTCCAAATTCGTTAAATGTCCAGATTTTTTTTTTTTTCTTGGCTTTATTCAGAAAATGACATTGGTAAAGATTTTGAGAAGCTGGAACAACTAGTAGGGCCAAAAATTAGAATCACACGATTTCTGCCATACATTTACTGTAATGAAATTGCTGCGCCATGTATTTCTGATGGAACCATCTCTGAATTCGTTAAATGTCCAGATTTTTTTACGTACAATCCTTGGCTTTATTCAAAAAATGACATTGGTAAAGATTCTGAGAAGCTGGAACAACTAGTAGGGCCAAAAATTAGAAACACACGATTTCTGCCATACATTTACTGTAATGAAATTGCTGCGCCATGTATTTCTGATGGAACCATCTCTGAATTCGTTAAATGTCAAGATTTTTTTACGTATAATCCTTGGCTTTATTCAGAAAATAACATTGGTAAAGATTCTGAGAAGCTGGAACACAACTAGTAGGGCCACCAATTAGAAACACACGATTTCTGCCATACATTTACTGTAATGAAATTGCTGCGCCATGTATTTCTGATGGAACCATCTCTGAATTCGTTAAATGTCCAGATTTGTTTACGTGCAATCCTTGGCTTTATTCAAAAAATGAATTTGCAAGAGATTCTGAGAAGCTGCAACATCTAATAGGTCCCAAAATTAGAAAAAAACCCATTTCTACCATACATTTACTGTAATTGAATTTGTTACGTTGTGTAATTTTAATAGGATCATTTCCAAATTCGTTAAATGTCCAGATTTTTTTACGTACAATGCTTGGCTTTATTCAGAAAATGACATTGGTAAAGATTCTGAGAAGCTGGAACAACTAGTAGGCCAAAAATTAGAAACACACGATTTCTGCCATACATTTACTGTAATGAAATTGCTGCGCCATGTATTTCTGATGGAACCATCTCTGAATTCGTTAAATGTCCAGATTTTTTTACGTAAAATCCTTGGCTTTATTCAAAAAATGACATTGCAAAAGATTCTGAGAAGCTGGCAACAACTAGTAGGTCCCAAAATTAGAAAAACACGATTTCTGCCATACATTTACTGTAATGAAATTGCTGCGCCATGTATTTCTGATGGAACCATCTCTGAATTCGTTAAATGTCCAGATTTTTTTTTTACGTACAATCCTTGGCTTTATTCAAAAAATGAAATTGCAAAAGATTCTGAGAAGCTGGAACAACTAGTAGGGCCAAAAATTAAAAAAACACACGATTTCTGCCATACATTTACTGTAATGAAATTGCTGCGCCATGTATTTCTGATGGAACCATCTCTGAATTCGTTAAATGTCAAGATTTTTTTACGTATAATCCTTGGCTTTATTCAGAAAATGACATTGGTAAAGATTCTGAGAAGCTGGAACAACTAGTAGGCCACAAATTAGAAACACACGATTTCTGCCATACATTTACTGTAATGAAATTGCTGCGCCATGTATTTCTGATGGAACCATCTCTGAATTCGTTAAATGTCCAGATTTTTTTTACGTGCAATCCTTGGCTTTATTCAAAAAAAAATGAAATTGCAAAAGATTCTGAGAAGCTGCAACATCTAATAGGCCCCAAAATTAGAAAAACCCATTTCTACCATACATTTACTGTAATTGAATTTGTTACGTTGTGTAATTTTAATAGGACCATTTCCAAATTCGTTAAATGTCTAGATTTTTTTACGTACAATGCTTGGCTTTATTCAGAAAAATGACATTGGTAAAGATTCTGAGAAGCTGGAACAACTAGTAGGGCCAAAAATTAGAAACACACGATTTCTGCCATACATTTACTGTAATGAAATTGCTGCGCCATGTATTTCTGATGGAACCATCTCTGAATTCGTTAAATGTCCAGATTTTTTTACGTGAAATCCTTGGCTTTATTCAAAAAATGAAATTGCAAAAGATTCTGAGAAGCTGGAACAACTAGTAGGGCCAAAATTAGAAACACACGATTTCTGCCATACATTTACTGTAATGAAATTGCTGCGCCATGTATTTCTGATGGAACCATCTCTGAATTCGTTAAATGTCAAGATTTTTTTACGTATAATCCTTGGCTTTATTCAGAAAATGACATTGGTAAAGATTCTGAGAAGCTGGAACAACTAGTAGGGCCAAAAATTAGAAACACACGATTTCTGCCATACATTTACTGTAATGAAATTGCTGCGCCATGTATTTCTGATGGAACCATCTCTGAATTCGTTAAATGTCCAGATTTTTTTACGTGAAATCCTTGGCTTTATTCAAAAATTGAAATTGCAAAAGATTCTGAGAAGCTGGAACAATTAGTAGGGCCAAAAATTAGAAACACACGATTTCTGCCATACATTTACTGGAATGAAATTGCTGCGCCATGTATTTCTGATGGAACCATCTCTGAATTCGTTAAATGTCAAGATTTTTTTACGTATAATCCTTGGCTTTATTCAGAAAATAACATTGGTAAAGATTCTGAGAAGCTGGAACAACTAGTAGGGCCACCAATTAGAAACACACGATTTCTGCCATACATTTACTGTAATGAAATTGCTGCGCCATGTATTTCTGATGGAACCATCTCTGAATTCGTTAAATGTCCAGATTTTTTTACGTGCAATCCTTGGCTTTATTCAAAAAATGAAATTGCAAAAGATTCTGAGAAGCTGCAACATCTAATAGGCCCCAAAATTAGAAAAACCCATTTCTACCATACATTTACTGTAATTGAATTTGTTACGTTGTGTAATTTTAATAGGACCATTTCCAAATTCGTTAAATGTCCAGATTTTTTTACGTACAATGCTTGGCTTTATTCAGAAAATGACATTGGTAAAGATTCTGAGAAGCTGGAACAACTAGTAGGGCCAAAAATTACAAACACACGATTTCTGCCATACATTTACTGTAATGAAATTGCTGCGCCATGTATTTCTGATGGAACCATCTCTGAATTCGTTAAATGTCCAGATTTTTTTACGTACAATCCTTGGCTTTATTCAAAAAATGACATTGGTAAAGATTCTGAGAAGCTGCAACATCTAATAGGCCCAAAAATTAGAAAAACCCATTTCTACCATACATTTACTGTAATTGAATTTATTACGTTGTGTAATTTTAATAGGACCATTTCCAAATTCGTTAAATGTCTAGATTTTTTTATAACGTACAATGCTTGGCTGTATTCAGAAAATGACATTGGTAAAGATTCTGAGAAGCTGGAACAACTAGTAGGGCTAAAAATTACAAACACACGATTTCTGCCATACATTTACTGTAATGAAATTGCTGCGCCATGTATTTCTGATGGAACCATCTCTGAATTCGTCAAATGTTCAGATTTTTTTACGTACAATCATTGGCTTTATTCAAAAAATGACATTGGTAAAGATTCTGAGAAGCTGCAACATCTAATAGGCCCAAAAGTTAGAAAAACCCATTTCTACCATACATTTACTGTAATTGAATTTGTTACGTTGTGTAATTTTAAATAGGACCATTTCCAAATTCGTTAAATGTCCAGATTTTTTTACGTACAATCCTTGATTTTATTCAGAAAATGACATTGGTAAAGATTCTGAGAAGCTGGAACAACTAGTAGGGCCAAAAATTAGAAACACACGATTTCTGCCATACATTTACTGTAATGAGTTGCTGCGCCATGTATTTCTGATGGAACCATCTCTGAATTCGTTAAATGTCCAGATTTTTTTACGTACAATCCTTGGCTTTATTCAAGAAATGAAATTGCAAAAGATTCTAAGCACCTGGAACAACTAGTAGGGCCAAAAATTAGAAACACACGATTTCTGCCATACATTTACTGTAATGAAATTGCTGCGCCATGTATTTCTGATGGAACCATCTCTGAATTCGTTAAATATCCAGATTTTTTTACGTACAATACTTGGCTTTATTCAAAAAATGACATTGGTGGTAAAGATTCTATGCACCTGGAACAACTAGTAGGGTCAAACATTAGAATTACACGATTTCTACCATACATTTACTGTAATGAAATTGCTGCGCCATGTATTTCTGATGGAACCATCTCTGAATTCGTTAAATGTCCAGATTTTTTTACGTACAATCCTTGGCTTTATTCAAAAACTAACATTGGTAAAGATTCTGAGAAGCTGGAACAACTAGTAGGGCCAAAAATTAGAAACACACGATTTCTGCCATACATTTACTGTAATGAGTTGCTGCGCCATGTATTTCTGATGGAACCATCTCTGAATTCGTTAAATGTCCAGATTTTTTTACGTACAATCCTTGGCTTTATTCAGAAAATGACATTGGTAAAGATTCTGAGAAGCTGGAACAACTAGTAGGGCCAAAAATTAGAAACACACGATTTCTGCCATACATTTACTGTAATGAAATTGCTGCGCCATGTATTTCTGATGGAACCATCTCTGAATTCGTTAAATGTCCAGATTTTTTTACGTACAATCCTTGGCTTTATTCAAGAAATGAAATTGCAAAAGATTCTAAGCACCTGGAACAACTAGTAGGGCCAAAAATTAGAAACACACGATTTCTGCCATACATTTACTGTAATGAAATTGCTGCGCCATGTATTTCTGATGGAACCATCTCTGAATTCGTTAAATATCCAGATTTTTTTACGTACAATACTGGGCTTTATTCAAAAAATGACATTGGTAAAGATTCTATGCACCTGGAACAACTAGTAGGGTCAAACATTAGAATTACACGATTTCTACCATACATTTACTGTAATGAAATTGCTGCGCCATGTATTTCTGATGGAACCATCTCTGAATTCGTTAAATGTCCAGATTTTTTTACGTACAATCCTTGGCTTTATTCAAAAACTAACATTGGTAAAGATTCTAAGCACCTGGAACAACTAGTAGGGCCAAAAATTAGAAACACACGATTTCTACCATACATTTACTGTAATGAAATTGCTGCGCCATGTATTTCTGATGGAACCATCTCTGAATTCGTTAAATGTCCAGATTTTTTTACGTACAATACTGGGCTTTATTCAAAAAATGACATTGGTAAAGATTCTATGCACCTGGAACAACTAGTAGGGTCAAACATTAGAATTACACGATTTCTACCATACATTTACTGTAATGAAATTGCTGCGCCATGTATTTCTGATGGAACCATCTCTGAATTCGTTAAATGTCCAGATTTATTTACGTGCAATCCTTGGCTTTATTCAAAAAATGAAATCGCAAAATATTCTGAGAAGCTGCAACATCTAATAGGCCCAAAAATTAGAAAAACCCATTTCTACCATACATTTACTGTAATTGAATTTGTTACGTTGTGTAATTTTAATAGGACCATTTCCAAATCCGTTAAATGTCCACATTTTTTTACGTGCAATCCTTGGCTTTATTCAAAAAATGAAATCGCAAAAGATTCTGTGAAGCTGCAACATCTAATAGGCCCAAAAATTAGAAAAACCCATTTCTACCATACATTTACTGTAATTGAATTTGTTACGTTGTGTAATTTTAATAGGACCATTTCCAAATCCGTTAAATGTCCACATTTTTTTACGTGCAATCCTTGGCTTTATTCAAAAAATGAAATCGCAAAAGATTCTGTGAAGCTGCAACATCTAATAGGCCCAAAAATTAGAAAAACCCATTTCTACCATACATTTACTGTAATTGAATTTGTTACGTTGTGTAATTTTAATAGGACCATTTCCATATTCGTTAAATGTCCAGATTTTTTTACATACAATCCTTGGCTTTATTCGATAAATGACATTGGTTAAGATTCTGAGAAGCTGGAACAACTAGTAGGACCAAAAATTAGAAACACACGATTTCTGCCATACATTTACTGTAATGAAATTGCTGCGCCATGTACAGTATTTCTGATGGAACCATCTCTGAATTCGTTAAATGTCCAGATTTTTTACGGACAATCATTGGCTTTATTCAAAAAATGACATTGGTAAAGATTCTGAGAAGCTGGAACAACTAGTAGGGCCAAAAATTAGAAACACACGATTTCTGCCATACATTTACTGTAATGAAATTGCTGCGCCATGTTTTTCTGATGGAACCATCTCTGAATTCGTTAAATGTCCAGATTTTTTTACGTACAATCCTTGGCTTTATTCAAAAAATAACATTGGTAAAGATTCTATGCACCTGGAACAACTAGTAGGGCCAACAATTAGAAACACACGATTTCTACCATACATTTACTGTAATGAAATTGCTGCGCCATGTATTTCTGATGGAACCATCTCTGAATTCGTTAAATGTCCAGATTTTTTAACGTGCAATCCTTGGCTTTATTCAAAAAATGAAATTGCAAAAGATTCTGAGAAGCTGCAACATCTAATAGGCCCAAAAATTAGAAAAACACGATTTCTGTCATACATTTACTGTAATGAAATTGCTGCGCTATGTACAGTATTTCTGATGGAACCATCTCTGAATTCGTTAACTGTCCAGATTTTTTTACGTGCAATCCTTGGCTTTATTCAAAAAATGAAATCGCAAAATATTCTGAGAAGAATAATAAGCCCAAAAATTAAGGCGAAAAATTAGTAAAGTCGATTTTCTTCCATACTTTTACTGTATTCAAATGTGCGACCGTTATGCAATTTTGATACAACCTTCTCCAAAGTCGTTGAGTGTCCAGATTTTTTGACGTACAATCCTTGGCATTCTTCAAAAAATATGATTAGAAAAGATTCTGAGCTGCTACATCATCTATTAAGACGAGAAATTAGTAAAATCGATTTTCTCCCATACATTTACTGTATTTTGCTACGTTATGAAATTTTGATACATGCTGCGCCATGTATTTTTGATAGAACCATCTCCAAATTCGATAAATGTCCAGATTTTTTTACGTACATTCCTTGGCCTTCTTCAAAAAATAGCTTTGGAAAAGATTCTTGGCATCTGCAATATCTAGTAGGTCCAAAAATTAGAAAAACCAAAAGTCGTTTCTTGGGCTACCTGTGCTAAATGTATCCATGGCGACCGCAATCTACAACAGGCTAATCAAACATGGCGGACGACAATGTTGAGAAAATTATATTGATTGGCTTTAAGCCTTGATTTGAACTTGTAAAACGGACCAAAGAGTCAAGAAATTGGCATTTGGGTGACTTAAGAACATAAGTGAACGATAAACAGAGCATTGAACGCAATGTTTCGTGTGAATGTTTAGAGAAATCCTGTTTTAGCAACGCAATATTTTGTCCATCTTGTCGACTTGTGTGAAAGAATGAGCACTGCAGTCGTTACAACACCTGTCAAGGAAGACACAGTTAGCAAAACTCCTCGTAAACTCAAGCAAACAAAGCCTCCAAATTCACCTTGTGTATTGCCTATTCTAGACGGGAAACCTAACAGCCAAGAAACTGCAATCGAGAGATACGACAACATACAAGATGATGGGATTGAGAAGGAACAGACATTCCTAACGGCTTCTACAAATGACTTTATTCCTTTAGATATATTAAACAGTCTCACTCAAATCCCTACTCCTCCTACACGAGAGCAACTGGGCCCTTCTTCAAAACACAAAAAACTGAAGCCAATTGAGGTAGAGTACACAAATCTATAAGCTAACTTACATTGCTTGATAATAAATCAATATGTACAGTGCATTTATTACCTTAGAATTTATACTAATATTACAAAGTATAATCAATGTAATTGAAGCAGTTTAAAAAGTATTGTACACATGTACATAAGCTTACATGTACATTGTATATTAACTGACTCATATTTTGTTTGTAGAATGGAGTTGGTCCACCAGCACGTCGTAGACCTGCTAACGTGTGGAACTACCCCAAGGGAAGAGAAAAACTGAAACATTTAACAGAACAACCTCCATGCTTATGTGGAGCTGGAAGGTATGCTAACATTACCATACTTGTTATAAATCACCGCAGCCTATTGACCAATCTTAAAAATACATAAAATTGAACTTAGCCTCGCATTCAGGACTAGTTTGTTTTGTTATTCTAATTTTTCCTTTTGTTTTGTATCTTGAAAGTGAGGCTAAGCTGAATTTCAAGTATTTTTAAGATTGGTCAATTGTCAGGCAAATTGGTCACTTGTAGTGTATTACATTGTATGTCAGGTGATATAATATACCTGTAATACACTATAATTATGTACATGTACATTGTATCTCTGGGCATATAGTTTGATAATAAAAGTGAATATGAGAAAATATGATAACATGTTACAATGTAGGTGTGTCGAATGATCCCCGCAAAAAGTCAGAGTCGCGCAAAATTTCGGTCAAATTTTGCAGGTCTCGAAGTGTTGTTTTTTCGTAAAAAGCCAGCTCAAAGTCTCGAATTTTGAAAACATTTAGGATATTGGTGAAAAAGCGTCTCGGGCTCCCAAAATATGCTTTGTCTCAGAGTCTCGCAAGGTCTTGCCTTGACCATTTGATACCCCTCATGTTTTACTTCAGATATTTCGGCTAAGAAATGTAGCCATCAACAGTAGCAAAGGTAAATATTTCACTTCTGTCGATGCTGTTGATGGCTACAGTTTGTAGCCAAAATACCCAAGGTGTACATGTACATGCAGAACCATCTGTATTGGAGAACAAGCTTTGACGTCACCATATCATTTATTCATGTATAATATTAAATTACATGTACACATGTATTTTTATTTTTTATTTTTTTGTAAAAAAACATTGAGTTTTTTGAAATGCGTTTTTTAAGAAATAAAAGTATTATTATTATTATTATTATTATTATTATTATTATTATTATTATTATTATTATTATTATTATTATTATTATTATTATTATTATTATTATTATTATTATTATTATTGCTTATATTATATTATTCCATATTTATTGTTTGTATTCTAATATCATTAGTTAATTGTTATTGAACAATCCAAGCGATCATTTTAAATTTTGTAAATAAGGATTTTTATCTATTTTTCTATCTCTCATTTGTAATTTGTTTTGAAGAATAAAGTTATTATTATTATTATTATTATTATTATTATTATTATTATTATTATTATTATTATTATTATTATTATTATTATTATTATTATTATTATTATTATTATTATTATGATCCTGATGAGAACCCTGGCGGGTTGAAAGTTCTTGATACCGATACCAATACAAACTGACTGCTCCAAGTTGTTGTGAGAATTTATAAATTCAAAATATTATTATTATCATTTTTTCTTTATTATCTTTTGTTGTTTTTCATTTTAGAGACATATCTTTTCTATATGATGCTGTCAATCATAGCTGTAAAGACAAAACAGCTTCACCAGACACAAAGACTACTAAACTACCTTCTTCAGTTGAAAAACAACTAAGAGAACTAACCGGGTTTAAAGATAACAAGAAACAAGAAACTATGTTTGGAGATGAAGAAACCATGATAGTAAGTGAGATCTGGACATGTCTTTATCAACATGTAATAAAACAGCAGATAATACTACTCTTAAAGTCGTTTTTGTATGAGTGGGAAGTAGCTACGGTACAGTTACGGTATGGTTCGTGCGGTAACCATGCATGCTTTACAGTTAAACCATGCCATCTCCAAACATTCTGTTGAGTAATGATTTTGCTAGCCTGATTTTCAGACAGTCAGCAGTCCTCTGCTACACTACACTAGGGGGATCGAGTGTAGTGTAGAGGAGGGGTGGAGTGGAGGAGTGGAGTGGAGGGGTGGAGTGTAGAGGAGGGGTGGAATGTAGCGGAGGGGTGGAGTGGAGGAGTGGAGTGTAGCAGAGAGGTGGAGTGTAGCGGAGGAGTGGAGTGGAGGGGTGGAGTGTAGAGGAGGAGTGGAGTGGAGTGTAGCAGAGAGGTGGAGTGTAGCGGAGGAGTGGAGTGGAGGGGTGGAGTGTAGAGGAGGGGTGGAATGTAGCGGAGGGGTGGAGTGTAGCGGAGGAGTGGAGTGGAGGAGTGGAGTGTAGCAGAGAGGTGGAGTGTAGCGGAGGGGTGGAGTGGAGTGGAGGAGTGGAGTGTAGCGGAGGGGTGGAGTGTAGCGGAGGGGTGGAGTGGAGTGTAGCGGAGGAGTGGAGTGGAGGAGTGTAGTGTAGCAGAGGGGTGGAGTGTAGCGGAGGGGTGGAGTGTAGCGGAGGGGTGGAGTGTAGCGGAGGGGTGGAGTGGAGTGGTGTGGTGGAGTGTAGCGGAGGGGTGGAGTGGAGTGGAGGAGTGGAGTGTAGCAGAGGGGTGGAGTGTAGCGGAGGGGTGGAGTGGAGTGTAGCGGAGGAGTGGAGTGGTGGAGTGGAGTGTAGCGGAGGGGTGGAGTGTAGCGGAGGGGTGGAGTGTAGTGGAGGGGTGGAGTGGAGTGTAGCAGAGGAGTGTAGCGGAGGGGTGGAGTGGAGTGGAGCAGAGGGGTGGAGTGTAGTGGTGGAGTGTAGCGGAGGGGTGGAGTGTAGCGAAGGGGTGGAGTGATTTTGCGTGCTGTGATTGGTTGAATAGATGTCTTTGAATCCGTACCATATGACCGTAACTCCATACCGTAGGTTTCCCACTCATATGAAAATGACTCTATTATACAAGTGTAACTGTTCTTGAAATGTTTTTAAAAGCATTTTTGTTTCTACAGAAGCAAGAAGATTCTTCTCAGATCCCTGATACTCTTGTCCCTGCTGAGTATCATATTGTCAAGAACCCTGGTGTATTGGGACTGGAATTCCTTGACGAGTGAGTTTTACATCATCATATTGTCTCATTACTTGGGCTCCCTGTGGTGTACAGCGAGTTGCAGGGTAGACCAGCCTTGTTTTTTTTTTGTTTGTTTGTTTTTTGTTTTGTTTTTTCTTGTTGAAGGGACAGGGCATGTATTTAATAGTGGTCTTTACTTACCTTTTTAACAGCAAATATACTACACTTATCCAAGACCATGAAGAGCATCTAACCATATTCCCATCTATGTAAGTATTGCTGCGTAATATGAAACCTCTATTTAAGTGCCAACTGTACTGATATGTTAGAGTCGTTTTCATGTGAGTGGGAAATGGTTACAGTATGGTTCATGTCGTGTGTACGTGCCATGTGCCAGTGACCATGCCGTGTCCAAGCATTCTGATTGGCTGAGCAATGATTTTGTGCACTGTGATTGGTTGAATAGATGTCTATGATTCCATACCGTGACTGTACATGTAACTCCATGCCGTAGGTTTCCCACTCATATGAAAACCACTTTAATGGCAACTGTTGATTGCCATTGCATCACAATGTTACATGTTCGTTTGCAGGAAGCCGTCTGGTAGAGGGGAGGTACTCAAACTAAAGGTACTAATTACATGTACATGTATATAATATAGCACATTGGACTCATTCTCAATCGAGGGTCACATTAGCCAGTCTCTTAGCCTAGTCCCAGGTGTTATCTCTCCTAACCAAGTGCAAAACTCCCAGTGACGTCATCAGAACCTCCCTCATTGGTGAAAGCCTGGAACTACATATGTAGGCTGATTGCCTCCTTGTCTCAGCAAAATCTGAGCGAGTCTCAAAATCTCGGCATTCCAGGAAGGATTCAGGATTTCGTAAAAATCAATATGCAGCTCAAATTTGCAAACAAAATAGTGAAGTTTCTGATTTAAACAAATGTCTTGGCGAGTCTCAGATTTGACCATTCTATAGTCCTAATATTATTTCACGCCAAGGATCAATTTTAAATTGCCAAAACTCCATCGTGGTGCAGTCACAGTTTTGAAAAGGCAATCACGCTTTTAAGGAAATGTGATGCAAATATTAATTGCATCTGGTTGGCAGTGGTTGGTAAGGTGATAACATCATGTTTTGAGTAGAAAGTGGTCATATCCCTAACAATATGGTCATCAAATATTGAGTAGAAGCTATACTTTACATCTCATTAAAAACTGAAATGAGAGAAATCTGAGAGAGAGTTTCTTTCCCATTTCTTATTTGTGTATTTTTGATTGACAGCACACCATGGATTCGTTACTTACCCGTGCAGGTGTAGATGATAATGATAAAGAACTTACAGGCCCTACACAGGTACAGTATGTACTACCCAGTAGTTCATATTACTTTGTATAAAATATCATGTATTACCACTGCAATTACAGTTTCTTGTGACATCTCATTTGGAATGCAAACAGCCCATAGGAGAATTTAGTTTTTGATTACAGATCACTTATGCTATTCTTGATTGGACTCCTTCAAGGGATTGACAGGGCTACGTACAGTACACATGTATGCACACTGTATTACTAGTAATAATAGTAATAATAATAATAATAATAATAATAATAATAATACTACTACTACTACTACTACTACTAATAATAATAATAATAATAATAATAATAATAATAATAATAATAATAATAATAATAAACTAGTACATTGTAGACACAATCCCAGCTCCATTTAAGTGTCAGTGCATGGACCTGGAGGTCAGGCTTCTCCCAATGTCACCAATATTAAACATGAGCTTCAAGGAGTTTAGGACTACATGGGTTGATGGTCTTGTGTAGACTTTAGTACATGTACATGTACATGTATTGATCTAGAAGTATTTTTGTAGATCCACAACCTGCTTGAACTTGTCAAGAAAGAACAGAACATCTACAATGTTTGTTTCAATGAAATCATTAGACAGGTAAAACATGGTTGCACTTTAGACTGTAAGTACAGGGTAGCAAAGGGGTTACACGTGACGCGTGATTGACCAAAAAAAGGAGCGTGAATCGTGAAATTCATAAAATTCGAGCGTGGATTTATGTTTCAACGTGATGCGTGATCGTCCCTTTTGACCGACTGTGATTCGTGATTTACCACTGTTATGCTCTGTGAAGCGTGAACGTTTAGGATCTAAACATTTTCACATGTGAAATTCCAACATCCTGGCTATAGCGCTCGTGATTTGTGAATTTCGAAAATTTTGGTCCGCGACGCGTGAATTTACGAGAAAATGGTCCGTGAAGCGTGATCATGACCCCCCTTTGCTACCCTGTAACATGCATAATATTGTTAAAAAGAGCGCAACTGTGCTGCGTGCAGTTATATACTCTCACATTGTGTAACAAGGCTAGAAATATGAAATGCTTGTCGTGAAGCAGAACGTTGCTCGACTTGTTACTTCTCTATTCGGTGTAAAAGATGGGGTTAGTTTTGACATCTTCTCATTTGATCCATGCATGTAGGTTACTGTAGAGTGTGCAGAGAGAGGTGAACTACTGGCTAACATCAGGAAACGCTACAGTTATCTGCTTGATAGAATACCACGTCAAGTCAAAAGGTACATTGCTTCATTCTAGTTCTGTAACACTGTAGGCACTATTTATATATTGTACAAATGTATATTTATTTATTGTTCTAGTCAAGCGTTTTTTTGCATGAGCCTCTGGCTCGGGAGATTGGGTAACCACTCCCTACGTTATCGACTTGAAATAAATTATTACTATTATTATTATTATTATTAAGGAGCAGTTTCTTCATCAGAACTTTACATACACATGTAGTCTTAACCACACCCTTTGTACCTTGTGTTTCCTCACGCTTTAATAATTGTTTTAATGATACTTACGATTGCTTTCCTTCCCAGCTTGCACCAGGAAGTCATCGCACAACGAGCACTAGACAGGTACATTTGTATGTTTAAATCGACTTTAAAAGCTATGCGGATTCATTTGAAGTTTAACTCATCCCCTCCTTGACCCTCCTTCCCTCTCCCGGGTGTCATACATACAATCATGTAGTAACTTTGAAAGTCGTTTAATATTTGGTTCACATACGATATTGAGGTTCTTATGCTGTATTTGTTCCTAGACGGTTAACAGAGGAACTTGTGAGATTCAAGGCATCTATTAGTGCACTAACAAGGTAATCATTGGAATTCTGTCTAGTCACGTATAATATGTTACAATTAGTTGACAAAAAGAACATCTGATCGTCTATAATTAATTTAAGTTCCAAAAAGAACGTTTGATCATCTACATCAAGCACTAAATAAATATATTACCATGTAATTTGCAGTGAGTTGGCTTCAGTCAAAGTGCACGACAGAGAGGTTACTAAACAGGCTGTTGAAGCGCAAAAAGAGGTGAGGATTAAAGTAAAGAGAACGCAATACATCTGATTAATTATTATTAAAATACTGTGTTCCTGCTCTCTAGCTTGAAGAAGCTTTACTTGAATCAGACAAAAACGCAAGGTAAGAACTGTGGACGATTATCACGTACAAAGCAGAAGCGCAAATACAGAAACAATGTGAACCGATCATGCAGAAGAACAAGCTTTATAAAATCACTATGATATAACGCGCATTCTGATTGGTCAAAGGATGCGTATGCCACATGCTTTATGAGAGCACACAGCACGCGCGCGCAGATTTTTGTAACAAACAAATTTCAAACTTGCCTTACACTGTAAAATCATAATTGTATTTTATAAAAGAAATAGAAAACTTTTCCACTGTGCTACTGTACAATGTATGTGCAGCTACATGTATGTAGAGCACGTGGGGACTGCATGATCAGAACACTTGAGAAGTGTTGAGATACACGTCGTGTTTCTCCTAACACTTCTCTCTTGTTTGTTCAGTCCCCGCGTGCACTATGACTACACAGAGCACGCGTGCGTGTTTTCTATTTCTTCAATATAGTGCACGTGTCTACCAGGCCGACGCCAGCATTTTTACTCATCTTTGCACCATTCTGTTGTGTGTGAGAACCAGGCTCCGGTTGCATGAAAGGTGGTTAGCGCTATCCACCGGATAAAATTTATTGGATAACTGCATCAGTTGTATCCGTTGGATAAGAGTTATCCGGTGCAGATAGCGCTATTCACCTTTCGCGCAACCGGGACCTGCACTTTTACAAAAACGCTGTATCTTGACATTATATATTTATATTTGTATAAATGTGCACCTGTGCGTGTAATTCAGTATTGCAATATGTCGATGTTATAAACGATTTATTTGTCTGTCTGTCTGTCTGTCTGTATATCTATCTAGTACATGTATGTTAATTAGACAAACAATGATTCTGATATTTCCCTCATTTTGGTTAGTTTGCTAGCGGAATATCACGAATTGTACGAGCTACAGCGTAAAAGACTTGAAACGCAAGTCGGTAAGTTGATACTGCATCTTCCCTGTCTGCTGTCTGTTCATCCATTCTTCACTTACTTCATCTATAATGACAAGATCTGTTGTGATTTCAGGCAAGTTAACAGAAGAGAGAGACTTGTGGGGCAGTGCGGCGTACACATTAGCCATGAAGGTTACTGACAGACACTCACTCAACACTGCTAAAAGGCTTCACCTGTGTGAAAAGGCTTGGGCCAGGCTAGCAAGACACTTCGCTATCTTTTTAAGTGAGAAAGACAGCATACAGGTTTGTAGAATATATTCCTTCCTTTTCTTTTCCCTTTCTCAACCATTCACTTGTCTATGCATTTACAATGTATATCCATCCTATTCTTCCATCCATTCCATCCCATCCCATTGTTCATTCCACCTATTTTATATCCTAATCCGCTTGCCGTGACATCTTTCAATCTATCACGTTTTCCATTTCATTCCATCCCGTCCTTGCTTTTATTTTCTATTTCCCAACCATTCAGATTCATCCCATTTTCCATTTATTTCATCCCATTGTTCGTTACACCTATTTTATCTGCTTGACCCGACCTCTTTCCATCTATCACGTTTTACAATTCACCCATCCATTCCTTCTTTGAATTCAGTGTCTATCCCATTCATTCATCCTTTTCATCCCAGTGTTCATTCCATTTTTCTGTCCCAATCCCGCTCATAAGAATTGCCTTTCATTTCTAGCTCGAGTCTTTGACAGAACATGTGCAGTTTTGGCGAGAAACAGCTGACCAGTTTAACAAACAGCTGGAAGATTCAGAAGATCAAACAAGTAAAAAGGTATGACAAGTGAGAGTAGACTATATGATCGACCCATAGAAGAAGGGAGGGAAGGGGAGGAAATGCAAGGAGGAAAGGGAAGAAGGAAAGGGAAGGGAGGAAAGGGAAGTGGAAGGTTCTCCCTTCTTCTCTCACCTTCTTCCCTTATAATAATAATAATAATTATAATAATTATTATTATTATTATAATTATTATAATTATTACCTTCTTCCCAAATTCCTTCTCAGCCAGACATGCAAGCTATAGCAAGAGAACTAAAGATATAAGAATGTTATTGGTTTTATAACGGTTTAGCTGTATTCACGCAATCATTTCTCAATGATTTTTCTTCAGCTTCAAAAGCTTGTTGATCAGTGGACGCGATGGAAGAAAGAGTTTGAGAAAGTAATAAAGTAAGTCCATTTTCCTGCAACAAGAGACAGTTTTCAAAACTTGTGCGGTTGCTTGCGTCGGGCTGTTTTGCACTGTCAAATAAGGCTTCTTGGGCTTGTCATTTGCTTGTATCGCTAGTGAATACCTGATACAGGCGTTACGGATCCAAAAAGGGTGATGATTCTTGTTCAGATCTATAAAGGTAAAGGCAACTGTTCTCCCAGGGGGCGGACGGTGCACCCTTTTACCCCCTCCCTCTATAAGTTCCCCTAGCTAATATGTATTTAATATTGTTAAGTTATGACGATGGGAGTGTTACTGTGCCCACCCGTCAGTTCATAACCAAACTACACTCAGATCTGAAGTGTTGGGAAGAAACGTTCAACGAAGAAGCAGAGCGCTTTACTGGCGAAGTCTTACTGGCGAGGGAAGACGAACTGTATAAGATGAACAAACAAGTGGATAAGTGGACTGATGTTGCTATGAAGGTATCGCTTTTCTACCGTGTAATGAACAGAGTTGTTTTCGTATGAGTGGGAAGTAGGTACGGTACATGCCGTGCGGTGACCGTGCCGTGTCTAAGAATTCTGATTGGTTGAGCAATGATTTTGCGCGCTGTGATTGGTTGAATGTCTTCGATTCCGTACCGTGACCGTAGCTCTGTGCCGTAGGATTTCCACTCATACGAAAACAACTATTGTAAACACTGTAGCATTGTTGTGGTGAATCGCAATAAATAAATAAAAAAGGTAGAGCACCAGCACATGTGGGATGCTTATTAAATGTAATACACGCACTGCGCATGCTCTGTAGGGTCGCTTATCATTACGCATGCTCTATAACGTTTGCATGTTCAAGTGCTACTTATTTATTAAAGCACGCACATTTGTTCATCCGATGTCTAAGCGCGTGTCAATTACACAGGGAACCCGCGACAGATCTTTACATAGGAATCACAATCCATCACATTTCAAAGGGTCAAATAGTCAAGTTAATCCATACATCTAAATTTGACAGGTTTTTGGACGCCATCAGACACCTGCCGGGGAACGATGGCCACAACATGGTGAGATGAAAACACTCAACCAAGACGTAGATCTGCTGCATCAACAGTTTCATATCAGGACAATAGGAGAGAACGGTGTAGCTAAGGGAATCATTGACTTGGTGAATCCAATTGAAACATGGTGAGTCAAGATTATACAGGGTTAAGTTGGAGAGACGGCTTCCAAGATCATTCCGTAACTTCATAGAGTCGTTTTCGTATGAGTGGGAAACCTACGGTACGGAGTTACGGTCACGGTACGGATTCGAAGACATTGTATTCAACCAATCACAGCGCTCAAAATCATTGCTCAACCAATCAGAATACTTGGACACGACACGAACCGTACCGTAACTACTACCACTCATACGAAGACGACTCTATTACCACCATCGAAAACACCTACCAACATTATTATCATTGGCATCATCACAACCATCAGCATCAACATCATCGTCATCATCATCGTTGTTATCATCATTATCGCCACTGATCATCATCATCATCATCACAATCATATATCATCATCCGCTACCACAAGCACCACAGTCACCTCATGGTTCGTCGTCATACATAAATTACGTCAATATACATTCCAAATACTCTTACTAAAAGATGACTCCATTGTCCCACTAGGTGTAATAAGTTAGACTCTATACTGCATGGTGGTGAGATAATGTGATATAAAATACTCTTACTAAAAGATGACTCCATTGTCCCACTAGGTGTAATAAGTTAGACTCTATACTGCATGGTGGTGAGATAATGTGATATAAAATACTCTTACTAAAAGATGACTCCATTGTCCCACTAGGTGTAATAAGTTAGACTCTATACTGCATGGTGGTGAGATAATGTGATATAAAATACTCTTACTAAAAGATGACTCCATTGTCCCACTAGGTGTAATAAGTTAGACTCTATACTGCATGGTGGTGAGATAATGTGATATAAAATACTCTTACTAAAAGATGACTCCATTGTCCCACTAGGTGTAATAAGTTAGACTCTATACTGCATGGTGGTGAGATAATGTGATATAAAATACTCTTAATAAAAGATGACTCCATTGTCCCACTAGGTGTAATAAGTTAGACTCTATACTGCATGGTGGTGAGATAATGTGATATAAAATACTCTTACTAAAAGATGACTCCATTGTCCCACTAGGTGTAATAAGTTAGACTCTATACTGCATGGTGGTGAGATAATGTGATATAAAATACTCTTACTAAAAGATGACTCCATTGTCCCACTAGGTGTAATAAGTTAGACTCTATACTGCATGGTGGTGAGATAATGTGATATAAAATACTCTTAATAAAAGATGACTCCATTGTCCCACTAGGTGTAATAAGTTAGACTCTATACTGCATGGTGGTGAGATAATGTGATATAAAATACTCTTACTATAAGATGACTCCATTGTCCCACTAGGTGTAATAAGTTAGACTCTATACTGCATGGTGGTGAGATAATGTGATATAAAATACTCTTACTAAAAGATGACTCCATTGTCCCACTAGGTGTAATAAGTTAGACTCTATACTGCATGGTGGTGAGATAATGTGATATAAAATACTCTTACTAAAAGATGACTCCATTGTCCCACTAGGTGTAATAAGTTAGACTCTATACTGCATGGTGGTGAGATGATGTGATATAGAATACTCTTACTAAAAGATGACTCCATTGTCCCACTAGGTGTAATAAGTTAGACTCTATACTGCATGGTGGTGAGATAATGTGATATAAAATACTCTTACTAAAAGATGACTCCATTGTCCCACTAGGTGTAATAAGTTAGACTCTATACTGCATGGTGGTGAGATAATGTGATATAAAATACTCTTACTAAAAGATGACTCCATTGTCCCACTAGGTGTAATAAGTTAGACTCTATACTGCATGGTGGTGAGATGATGTGATATAGAATACTCTTACTAAAAGATGACTCCATTGTCCCACTAGGTGTAATAAGTTAGACTCTATACTGCATGGTGGTGAGATAATGTGATATAAAATACTCTTACTAAAAGATGACTCCATTGTCCCACTAGGTGTAATAAGTTAGACTCTATACTGCATGGTGGTGAGATAATATGATATAAAATACTCTTACTAAAAGATGACTCCATTGTCCCACTAGGTGTAATAAGTTAGACTCTATTATGCATGGTGGTGAGATGATGTGATATAAAATACTCTTACTAAAAGATGACTCCATTGTCCCACTAGGTGTAATAAGTTAGACTCTATACTGCATGGTGGTGAGATAATGTGATATAAAATACTCTTACTAAAAGATGATTCCATTGTCCCACTAGGTGTAATAAGTTAGACTCTATACTGCATGGTGGTGAGATGATGTGATATAGAATACTCTTACTAAAAGATGACTCCATTGTCCCACTAGGTGTAATAAGTTAGACTCTATACTGCATGGTGGTGAGATAATGTGATATAAAATACTCTTACTAAAAGATGACTCCATTGTCCCACTAGGTGTAATAAGTTAGACTCTATACTGCATGGTGGTGAGATAATGTGATATAAAATACTCTTACTAAAAGATGATTCCATTGTCCCACTAGGTGTAATAAGTTAGACTCTATACTGCATGGTGGTGAGATAATGTGATATAAAATACTCTTACTAAAAGATGACTCCATTGTCCCACTAGGTGTAATAAGTTAGACTCTATACTGCATGGTGGTGAGATAATGTGATATAAAATACTCTTACTAAAAGATGACTCCGTTGTCCCACTAGGTGTAATAAGTTAGACTCTATACTGCATGGTGGTGAGATAATGTGATATAAAATACTCTTACTAAAAGATGACTCCATTGTCCCACTAGGTGTAATAAGTTAGACTCTATACTGCATGGTGGTGAGATAATGTGATATAAAATACTCTTACTAAAAGATGACTCCATTGTCCCACTAGGTGTAATAAGTTAGACTCTATACTGCATGGTGGTGAGATAATGTGATATAAAATACTCTTACTAAAAGATGACTCCATTGTCCCACTAGGTGTAATAAGTTAGACTCTATACTGCATGGTGGTGAGATAATGTGATATAAAATACTCTTAATAAAAGATGACTCCATTGTCCCACTAGGTGTAATAAGTTAGACTCTATACTGCATGGTGGTGAGATAATGTGATATAAAATACTCTTAATAAAAGATGACTCCATTGTCCCACTAGGTGTAATAAGTTAGACTCTATACTGCATGGTGGTGAGATAATGTGATATAAAATACTCTTACTAAAAGATGACTCCATTGTCCCACTAGGTGTAATAAGTTAGACTCTATACTGCATGGTGGTGAGATAATGTGATATAAAATACTCTTACTAAAAGATGACTCCATTGTCCCACTAGGTGTAATAAGTTAGACTCTATACTGCATGGTGGTGAGATAATGTGATATAAAATACTCTTAATAAAAGATGACTCCATTGTCCCACTAGGTGTAATAAGTTAGACTCTATACTGCATGGTGGTGAGATAATGTGATATAAAATACTCTTACTAAAAGATGACTCCATTGTCCCACTAGGTGTAATAAGTTAGACTCTATACTGCATGGTGGTGAGATAATGTGATATAAAATACTCTTACTAAAAGATGACTCCATTGTCCCACTAGGTGTAATAAGTTAGACTCTATACTGCATGGTGGTGAGATAATGTGATATAAAATACTCTTAATAAAAGATGACTCCATTGTCCCACTAGGTGTAATAAGTTAGACTCTATACTGCATGGTGGTGAGATAATGTGATATAAAATACTCTTAATAAAAGATGACTCCATTGTCCCACTAGGTGTAATAAGTTAGACTCTATACTGCATGGTGGTGAGATAATGTGATATAAAATACTCTTACTAAAAGATGACTCCATTGTCCCACTAGGTGTAATAAGTTAGACTCTATACTGCATGGTGGTGAGATAATGTGATATAAAATACTCTTACTAAAAGATGACTCCATTGTCCCACTAGGTGTAATAAGTTAGACTCTATACTGCATGGTGGTGAGATAATGTGATATAAAATACTCTTAATAAAAGATGACTCCATTGTCCCACTAGGTGTAATAAGTTAGACTCTATACTGCATGGTGGTGAGATAATGTGATATAAAATACTCTTAATAAAAGATGACTCCATTGTCCCACTAGGTGTAATAAGTTAGACTCTATACTGCATGGTGGTGAGATAATGTGATATAAAATACTCTTACTAAAAGATGACTCCATTGTCCCACTAGGTGTAATAAGTTAGACTCTATACTGCATGGTGGTGAGATAATGTGATATAAAATACTCTTACTAAAAGATGACTCCATTGTCCCACTAGGTGTAATAAGTTAGACTCTATACTGCATGGTGGTGAGATAATGTGATATAAAATACTCTTAATAAAAGATGACTCCATTGTCCCACTAGGTGTAATAAGTTAGACTCTATACTGCATGGTGGTGAGATGATGAACGACCCAGAGTGGATCCGACTAGCTGATCTGATTGGTAACGAATGGATCGAACATCTCAGTGCTACTCTACTCTTAATTGGTTCTACACAAAAAGAAGGCGAACGATTGGCCGGTGAACTGGAGAAAAAGGTCGAAGTCCAAGAAGTTGTACTGAAGATGGCAAAGTGGCTGGCAGCAACGAATAACAGCATTGATAACGAAAATGGAAAAATCGTACAAAAAGTAAGATCTTATCGAGTGATAAATAAATAAACGCGTTTATTTGACGAGGGTAGTAATATACACAATTTATATACTTAACAGTTATGGCCCTCAAACTATCACTCACACACACTTCTTATAACCCATTCACACCAAGGCTTAAACATGGTTTAAGGTGGTTTAACTAAACAGGTTTAGAAAATTATCTACAGACACCATGAAACTTTTGGCACAAAACTGCTGGTAAACTGTCCTTTATGTTGCACAGTATAAATACCAGATAGTTTGATTCTTGTGAAATTAAATGCCCTCGAATTAGAGAAGCGAGAATAAACCTAGTTTAACTAAACAAGGTTTGGTGTGAATGGGGTATTCTCAATACCCAACACTCAACTCACTAGTTCATGATACTGAGATGAAGATTTAGCAACGTGGCGATGAAGATGACGGCGTAATCTTGATTCGATTCCATTGATGCGTGCAGCGCCTTCACTTCTTACTCACTAGAGACCGGTTTCCAAAGGCTGATTAGTCCTAATCCAAGGTTAATATTTAAAATGGTTTAATGGTTAATGGTTAAGCCTGGATTAGCACTAATCGGCCATTCAGGGACACGCGCTTTAGCACAGGGAAGCCAATGACTTTTGTAGATCTGTGAAGTGCTCCTTTTCTCGCATTTGTTATTTTTGTAATCTTCCCAATGTAAAAACATCAGAGTGCAAATAAACAGTTGTTGTTGTTGTTACTGCTGTTGTTGTTGCTGCTGTTGTTGTTGTTGTTGTTGTTTGTGTTGTTGTTGTTGCTGCTGTTGTTGTTGTTGTTGTTGTTGTTTGTGTTGTTGTTGTTTGTGTTGCTGCTGTTGTTGCTGTTGTTGCTACTGTTATTGTTGTTGTTGTTGTATGTGCGCATCAGGTTTTTTGATGGATTTCCTGTCGTAGAAAATGTCTTAGGACGCGCGAGATCATTTTCCTATGGATCCTCTTGCTTCTGTGGTGCTAAGGCTATCGGTCGAGCAGCCTTCTTAGTACTACTTTGTGTACAATACTGCTATTACTCTCTACAGGTGTCCTTGATCCATTCTACAATGATACGATGGATGATCACAGTTCTACTTCGTCTCGCACCAGACATGGAAGACAAAGAGCTCGAGAAACTGAGTTCATTTGATGACAAGACGAATGTAGACTCGTCTATTGGGGGAGGGGAGATTCTACTACAGTCAACATCTGAGGAAATCACCACACGTGCTAGTCAGCTGTTTGAAGAGTTAAAACTGTTTTCACTGCAGCTTTGTAAATGTTGTAATGATTTGGTGTTTGATGCCATGCAACAGAGGTACGTAATGATGTATTACGATGATGGTAGAAATTAAGGGAGGGTTAAAGTGCTATAAAGATACCCATAAAGTTCTTCTGAGAAAGAAAGGAGAAAGAGAAAACATCTCTGATCCCGATGGGATTCGTACCCACGACCCTCGGAACTGATAACCGATGCTCTACTAGCTGAGCTACAAGGCCAGACTACTGTAGTGTTAGATGATGATGATGAAAGATGATTGGTTGTAGTGTTAGTGTTAGATGATGAAAGATGATTGGTTGTGGTGTTAGTGTTAGATGATGAAAGATGATTGGTTGTGGTGTTAGTGTTAGATGATGAAAGATGATTGGTTGTGGTGTTAGTGTTAGTGTTAGATGATGAAAGATGATTGGTTGTGGTGTTAGTGTTAGATGATGAAAGATGATTGGTTGTGGTGTTAGTGTTAGATGATGAAAGATGATTGGTTGTGGTGTTAGTGTTAGATGATGAAAGATGATTGGTTGTGGTGTTAGTGTTAGATGATGAAAGGTGATTGGTTGTGGTGTTAGTGTTAGATGATGAAAGATGATTGGTTGTGGTGTTAGTGTTAGATGATGAAAGATGATTGGTTGTGATGTTAGTGTTAGATGATGAAAGATGATTGGTTGTGGTGTTAGTGTTAGATGATGAAAGATTGGTTGTGGTGTTAGTGTTAGATGATGAAAGATGATTGGTTGTGGTGTTAGTGTTAGATGATGAAAGATGATTGGTTGTGATGTTAGTGTTAGATGATGAAAGATGATTGGTTGTGGTGTTAGTGTTAGATGATGAAAGATGATTGGTTGTGGTGTTAGTGTTAGATGATGAAAGATGATTGGTTGTGGTGTTAGTGTTAGATGATGATGATGAAAGATGATTGGTTGTGGTGTTAGTGTTAGATGATGAAAGATGATTGGTTGTAATGTTAGTGTTAGATGATGATGATGAAAGATGATTGGTTGTGGTGTTAGTGTTAGATGATGAAAGATGATTGGTTGTGGTGTTAGTGTTAGATGATGATGATGAAAGATGATTGGTTGTAGTGTTAGTGTTAGATGATGATGATAGTGACAGTGATGCATGTAATGATGTTGATGACTATGATGAATTGTTTTTATATTCTTATCGCAGGAAGGACCAAGGTGACGAGCATGCTGATATGGAGTACAGAGACCTTAAGCGTATAAACACTGAGTTTGAAAGCTGGATCCACACTTCTAAGCTGTTGATCCAAGAAGTTACTGGTGATGACTATATTCTTGAAGAAAAAGAAACGACAGGGAAGAAAACAGAAACGAAGAAAGACGAAGAGGATGAGACTAGATCTACTACGCCTGGTGAAGGTCAGGTTGAAGTAAGTAGTAACGATATGAGAAAATACAAGTTGTTGCGGCATACAGGCATGTCATTGTTGTTAGTTCCATCGCCACCATTTTCTTCCTTGCTACCTGCATCGACCATCGATCACTACCACCGTCGACCATCACTGCCACCATCACCACCGCCAACACCATCATCATCACCACCAACATCATCATCATCACCACCATCATCACAACCAACATCATCATCACCACCATCATCACCACCAACATCATCATCATCACCACCACCATCACCACCGCCAACACCATCATCACCACCATCATCACCACCAACATCATCATCATCACCACCATCATCACAACCAACATCATCATCATCACCATCATCACCACCAACATCATCATCATCACCACCACCATCACCACCGCCAACACCATCATCACCACCATCATCACCACCAACATCATCATCATCACCACCATCATCACAACCAACATCATCATCATCACCATCATCACCACCAACATCATCATCATCACCACCATCATCACAACCAACATCACCATCATCACCACCATCATCACAACCAACATCATCATCATCACCAACATCACAACCAACATCATCATCACCACCATCATCACCACCAACATCATCATCATCACCACCATCATCACAACCAACATCACCATCATCACCACCACCATCATCACAACCAACATCATCATCATCACCACCATCATCACAACCAACATCATCATCACCACCATCATCACCACCAACATCATCATCATCACCACCATCATCACAACCAACATCACCATCATCACTGCCACCATCACCACCGCCAACACCATCATCACCACCATCATCACCACCAACATCATCATCATCACCACCATCATCACAACCAACATCATCATCACCACCATCATCACCACCAACATCATCATCATCACCACCATCATCACAACCAACATCACCATCATCACCACCATCATCACAACCAACATCATCATCATCACCAACATCACAACCAACATCATCATCACCACCATCATCACCACCAACATCATCATCATCACCACCATCATCACAACCAACATCACCATCATCACCACCATCATCACAACCAACATCATCATCATCACCACCATCATCACAACCAACATCATCATCACCACCATCATCACCACCAACATCATCATCATCATCATCACCACCATCATCACAACCAACATCACCATCATCACCACCATCATCACAACCAACATCATCATCATCACCACCATCATCACAACCAACATCATCATCATCACCACCATCATCACAACCAACATCATCATCACCACCATCATCACAACCAACATCATCATCACCACCACCATCATCACAACCAACATCATCATCATCACCACCATCATCACCACCAACATCATCATCATCACCACCATCATCACAACCAACATCACCATCATCACCACCATCATCACAACCAACATCATCATCACCACCAACATCATCATCACCAACATCACCATCATCACCACCAACACTACCAGCAGTACCATTACTAATACCATTACAATCATCATCACCAACACCATCGCCATCGCCACCATAATCGACGCACCACTACCACCAAACACCATCGCCATCGCCACCATAATCGACGCACCACTACCACCAAAACCATCATCACCAACACCATCGCCATCATCATCGACCACCACTACCATCACTATCATCACTATTTATCTCCATCATCATCATCATTAAAGCCTGGTTTCCATTAATTCGTAACACTGTCGGCGACAGTATACAACGGTCGTCGAGAAAGTTGAGCTAAGTTCGACTATGTTTCCATAAACGCATAATAGTCGTATGAATGTGTGAGATAGAGTCCTATAACATTCGGGCGACTGTTACGATTTAATGGCAACTTGACTTAATTGTTACTTTTACCATCAGCATCACCATCATCGGTGGTATCATCATCATCATCATCATGATTATCATCATCATCATCATCATCATCATCATCATCATCATCATCATCATCATGAACTAATTCTATGTTTATTCAAAGAAACCAGAGGAAGACAACACTCCTGTTACCTCATCAGACGATGAACAAACTAAATCATCCACAGACAAACCTACTATCCTCACCCCAGGGACACCTCGAGTTACTCCTGAACCCCCTAAAGTATCTGCGACCCCTGAACCAACATCAATAGACGAAGCATCTCGCTCCTCATCAGGGGAGAAGCAGGAGACAGAGAAGGCCGAGGAGCAAACTGGAGAGCAGGAACAAGAAGACGATGCTTCCAAGATGCATGTGCTTTGTCATGATGATAATGTTAGAACAAAATCGCTTGAAGATCTTGCGGCAGATCAGGTTAGTAGCATTGTGTTATTGGGCTATTTTGAGGAATAATGTAGGTGTAGTAACCCCGCAGGGGGGAGGATACTCCCCTATAATCATCATCATTTCTTCCATGCTACCAACACCACCATGGTCATCATCATCGTCTAGCTATTTTAAATTCAATGATAATTATTAGTGTTATTATTTATTTGATTTAAAGGAGGCTGGCTTACTGGACGTACCAGACAATGAATCACTACCTGGTTTGTATTCACTAACAGTCGTTAATGATTTCGGATTCTATGTACAGTTTTTAATCGTTGCATTTCCTGGTTCATCTTACAGCACGATCTCCTTCGCCTGATACAAAGAAAGCTCTAGAAGCACTAGCAGCGGTCGAGAGGTTACAGATTCAACTCTTGTAAGATGTGCTTGAATTCCCTACTTACTCCTCTATCGCTTACATAGCAACTGCCTCTCCCTCTGTCTCGTCCTCCCTGCCTCCCTCCCTCCTTCCTATCTATCTACTCCCCTACTTACCCAATATCTACTTACCCCTCCCTATCTCCCTCCGTCTCTACCTCCCTGTCTCCCTCCTTCCTATCTATCTACTCCCCTACCTACCCAATACCTACTTACCCCTCCCTATCTCCCTCCGTCTCTACCTCCCTGCCTTCCTCCTTCGTATCTATCTACTCCCCTACCTACCCAATACCTACTTACCTAAACGTATACTGCCTACCACGCAGTTATACCCTCCCACATGCATCATATGTCAAGGAAAACCTTGTTGTACCTGTAGGGACACTGAGGAAAGATCACAGGCTTCTGAGGAGCGAGCAATTGAAGCCGAAAAAGAATTAAAACAGGCCCTTGAAAGAATACGCGCCTTAGAGCGGTCTGTCTCAAGAGCTAGTGCTACAAGTACCCATACTCCTGGCCAACAAACGCCTTCTGATAGACCGGTCAGCAGTAGTACTTTAAAACGTCCAGTGTCCCTGACTCCTACTGTTCAAACACGTACTCCTTCCCAGCAGTCAACGCGGTCGTCGACGAGAACTTCGTCTCGCAAGAAATAGCCGGGTTCTGCTTCGTGTAGTTCTCTCTTTAACTCGTGTAAATTATTGTTTATTTAAAGCAGAAAAACGCTTATATTCATTTGAATTCAGTTCAATATTGTTTGAGGTTGGACGGGCCAGCTTTTAAATGTTTTCGTGTTTGTGTAAACGCTACAATATAAACAAACAAACAAGCATAAAACTATTCGCCTTCAGTCTGGGCAACATTCGGACCCGAAGTATGCGGATCCGCATTTTAAAATTCGTCTACCTATTGCGAAATCTCTCACTCGATGCGTCGCGTCTTCACAATGATTATTACACAGTTTTGTGGTTTTAGATGGTTTTAACTCACAAAACACAATTTAGACCCGATTTCGGATACAAATTCAAGTAAGGGAGGGGACAATCGTAATGTCCCATAGTACGAGAGGGGTCCAGGAGGAGAAGATCGTGATATTTTACCGCAGTATGGGAGGAGACGAGGGTGATATTGTATACTTTGAAAGTATTGTTCCATGGCCGATGAAGGGAACTGAGAGTAATATAGCACAATACTATTATATCGAGGGGAGGGGGGATGAGAATAATACTGATAATAGTGAGTGAGAAAAACAGGGGTTATATCGTTCCCGTGGAAAGGGAAGTAACCGGTAAGCGAGCTAAGGCGCTTGGGGAAAAGGGCTCAAAGGCGCACCTTCCCACTAAACACCGCGCGCCCACATTCCGAGTAAAAGAAGCGACTGGGAACGAGTCTGATGTCATAGCTGGAGAGGAGGCCTGGGGTTAATAGTAATATATCATAGGAAAGGTCACTAACTCACGGCGCCATTTGAACAAGTGCAGGCGCATCCTTTCAAACAACAGCGCGACGGCTTTCTTGGCTTTCATGCTGCTGTGTGATCCAATTATCCAAAACGCTAAGAGTTCTCTGAGAACATGCCGTTCAATGAATTCTAATTGGTACCATTCAGTCGGCTAAGCTCCTTCATGGACGTCAAATGGAGATCTTCAAAGATGAAATCTTGCTGTGCGGGGATTGAATTTCGTCCGCGGCACAGCTCGTTCATTTTAGCTCCCATCAACCACTGATATTTGCTACTTAGTGTTTTAGTAAAAGAGTGTTTCCATTAAAATCATTTTATCGTTGAGATGACCTCATAGAAACATCGTGAGGTGTGTAAATAGACCACGACACATGGTAACGACATCAGTTGGGTGATTGCCTCGGGCTAATGGCTGAGCGTAGAAGACTTCGAGTGGAGCTTTAAACTAAACCCAGATGTGCTCATGCTGAGGAAGTTGGTGATCGGGAACTGAAACAAACACAGCCCTATTCTACTATCACCACGAAGCAAACTAGTCACAAGCAACCACCAAGACCACGTGATTGTATCAATGCAAGATAGAATCATTCATTGCGGTAGCTACAACACATTCAGTCGAACCTCTCTCGACATGTTTAAATACCCTTAATCACGTCTCAAATATGGCGACAATTAGAGGCCTGAAATATAGATCGACTGAGAACGTCGCATCCGTCAGGGTGGCTGTGGGTGATCCAAGCTGCCGCGCGACTGGGTAACTAAATGGTGAACGAACCATGGAAACATTCCAATTAGCAGATTGACGATGTATTTCGAAGCATTCTGAAATGAGAAACACTAATACCAGGAGAACGCAACGAAAGCGGCAGAATACGTACTGAATAGCTTGCGAGAGAGCGTTTTTAAAGCATCACGTTTACGGCGAACGCCAAACGTCAAAACTGCATGTGATCATGGTTCATTTACTGCAGTTGCTCTCCATCCTTTCGCGTTTAGACGTAAACGAGGTCATTTTCTCAATTCTGGAGATTTTCGAACGTTCAATCGTCTTTCAAAACATTGCATATCTAGTGAGACTGTCTGTCTGTCTGTCACACAGGGGCGAGGTAATGCATTTCGTGAGTTTTGTCAAAGTGATGTTTAAAAGAATACAACGAATAACGGAAATATCGCACTAAATACCAACAACGTATTCGTCTCGCGGATTCAATAAAACATTTATAATCAAACACGGTAAAAAATAAAAATATAAAAAAAATTAAAAATTAAAAAAATTAAAAATTAAAATAAAAACACGGTAAATTTCAGACAGACCGCAAAAACCATGCAACCAGTTTTTCTAATGGTAATCTCCCAAACCCCGTCACATAGCCACGCCCATCAATTAATCTTGCGTTTTCCAACTCAAAGCAAATTTAAACCAGAGTACAGCCATGCAGTAAACCTCGGGTATACACACACTATACACAGTCGAGCGGTTTTCTTTCATCTAAGTGATAGACGAGATGTCATAAAAGTTTGTATCAGACAGAGTAATGATACTACATGGTACCTAGACATTACTAGCTGAATAACTGTCTCAGTAGGGGCTTGAACACTCGCATTCAGTCGGTAACAAGGTTAAGTTCGAACATTGCGTTTGTAATCAAAAACCCAGCCTAAGTTGTGCCTTGCACTCGCTGGTCTCACGGCGCGCGGGATGGATGAGCAATAATTTGGACCTCGTCTGTTTTACAGTATTTAACCCTTATTGTGTATTTCTATTATGTTTATCTGCTGGTGTTTTGAGAGTTTTACGATTGACTCGTTTGAGGGAAAGTTCTACTCTTCAATGTGTTTCAAACTATCCAATAATTTCTAAGTTGTCACTGGCGCAAGCCGTGATTCTGAACTTCCATCCAGGTATCGGTGAAGCGTCGCTACCTGTAGATAGATGCGCGCATGCTCGTCCACAATGCATACCGGGTATGTCTTCATCCCTGAAGAGAGAGAAAGTGTTATATCAAGTTTACTAAGCTGTCTGAGGCATCTTGTGTTGTCGCGCAAAACAACTACTGTTGCAACAGGTTTAAAGCATATTTAAGTGAATCGTACTTAAAACGTTATAACGTAAAAGTGAATCGTATACTTAAAACGTTATAACGGACGGTGAATGATTGAGATTTACACCACACACAGGGCACGATTGGATGGCAACTCTTTTCTATGAACTGTTTTTTATACGATCATGGAAAAGGATATATAATAATTAGCCATCTCGAAATCTGCGCATTTCTTTTATTCGCACTCGATTAAACACTGTTCTATATCAGCTGAATTCAAGACACGCCTCATCAAACGATTATTTTATTATTATCATTTGGTTGATCAGCGTATAATGGTTATCTTATGATGTAACTATGAGTGGATTACGGTGTACATGCTAAATCTTTTCAGTTGATTGGATTTCCTTTGCTATGGTAAACATAAGCTATGCCCGACAAAGCTCAGCAAGCAAGTGTACATGTAGAGAGCGCATGGAAGTTCGGTGTGCGGCAGGAATGTAGAGAAAGCTGCAATGCCACCATGACTTTATACATCTGCTCAATGCATCAACATCAACAACAGGTTTAAAAAATTCCCAGCTTTTCCTTTTTTAAAGACTCAATAATCTTTTAAGTAGTTTATCACGAACATACCAAATGTCTTTGAAGAGAATGTTCCAAGGGCGTTGTTTTTCAGTTGCAGTAACAGCAGAGTCGTACGGACGCATAGCATCGTTGAAGGTGGACCATTTCAGTTGGTGTTTCTAGATCTCCCCTGTATTAGTATTTCAGTCCCAACAGGGGGACTGCAATCGGCTTTGACTTAGCTGTTAACACGAGGATTTTGTTTCCATTGTGGCACATCGTGTGGCCATTATCATGTTTGGCTATGGTGTATTAATGCCTTGTGTTTAAGACATACTCGAACAAGTCTTGTCGCTGCAAATATGACGAGTATTTTAATGACAATAGCAACAGTGCACCAAATAAACACTGTTTGTTACACCATCATCTCCGAATCAAAACCCAATGAAGCAGTTTAAAATGGCATTACTTTAGAATTACTCGTGGCTGCGTTTGGTACAGTGAATTAGATCATCGATGGTGGGTACAGAGTGCCATACACGTCCTGATACATGCCTGTACATGACGTAAAGAATCTCGGAATGCCTGCACGCGTATCGAACTGAACACACTTATAGTTACTGTACACTACATTATTAGTCTAGAGTCACAAGATGTTTTGCACGAATCCGCTAAAACACGCAGTGTGCAGTTGGATTGGTCATATTTTAAACTAGTTTCATCAGCCAGTAGTTATAACATGATTGACTTAGCTTTCGTCTTCAAGGTCAGACTGGTTTACGAAATCACGTCGGTTATAACAAAAACAAACTAAACACACAATACCGCGCGCAACGCAAACGATGATTAAGTAAACTGATTCATTCCTCGAGTATGATTCATTCACACTGATACACCATTGCGACAAGCCACGACCGCAAAGGACGTCGGTATTTTTAACTGGTAGTTAATTTATTCATCTATCGGCATAATTACTTTGTGTCCAACCCCACCAGCGCTATGTCTAGTAAGACTACGAATGTATATTTGCGTTTATTATTCCACTTGAATGTGCGTCATTTTACCATATTAGGGCCAGAGAAGACGCAAAATATGCCAGCGTATTACACAGTAGCTCGCGCGCGCACGAAAAACATAGCAAAAATGGCTCAAAAACTTCAGGAAACAAAGAAACAAAATCAATTGTGGAATAATAAACTCCTTATTTGATGGTTTGACAGATAATACGCGCGGACATTTTACTCATTGCTCGTATTTTTCCTCGCCCTACGGGCTCAGAAAAATACTACGCAACTCGATCGTAAAATATCCGCGCGTCTTATCTGTCAAACCATCAAATAAGCTGTATGTATTTGCGTCCTCTGCCGCCTTGGCTTGTTGCTTGACAACGACAACATATTTTTAGATTGGTGTATAAACTACGTTAATTTTACTCTTCTTTTCCGCTTGGCGAATTCCTTAGTCAGTAATGATATTCCATATCAGTTTAGTTAAGTCACTCGCTACTTTGGATACTGCGGATTTCCATGACTCGTAGTAACTTCCCACATCAAAGCATCATTCTAGTGTCCATTTTCCACTCCGAAAATGCGCAGTTGAAAAAAACATCGCGCCCTCAGACTTTACTGTGTCAATAGGCAACAAAGAGAGAAGCTTTTCTACGTTAATATATTCATTTATTGGATGAATTTATTTACAAATGTTTTTATTTACAAGTTGTACAAGTTCATCATTATAAGTGCTGGAATCATACATGGGCTCCTGACATTATGCATGACGTGTGTCACGTGACTATAAGGGATGAGAGGAATGACAATACTACTGGATCACGTGACTATGAGGGATGAGAGGAATGACAATACTACAGGATCACGTGACTATGAGGGATGAGAGGAATGACAATACTACTGGATCACGTGACTATGAGGGATGAGAGGAATGACAATACTACAGGATCACGTGACTATGAGGGATGAGAGGAATGACAATACTACAGGATCACGTGACTATGAGGGATGAGAGCAAGGGAACCGTGCTGCAGATGCCTGGAGTAGATACGGTGACGGTGTCCAGGAACAGCTAGGGTCCATGGTACTAAAGACGGGGGGGTAAGGACACACTTGCAGCCATGGGGGCGTACAGCGTAACGTTGCCGTGCGTTGGATTTCGTAGTTAAGCTGCAGAGCTTCCCCGACGTTTTCGCGCTTCCATTTCGTCCTTCGGTTTTGGAACCAGGTTTTGATCTGTCGATTTGTAAGCTGTAAAGACCTTGCCATCATGTCACGCTCTGCTATCGTGAGGTATTTGCTGAACTTGAATTTGTCCTCTAAACATTTGAGCTGAAAACTCGTGAATGCAGTGCGCTTCCTGCGCTTCTTGGACGATGATCTCTCGCGCTTCTCTGACGTCGATAAAGTTTTGTTTGCGCATAAATCTTTGTCTCTGAATTCTTCGTGGTAACTCATTTCTAAAGGGAGAACAAAAGTAGAATTTAGACTTTTTATGGCCATCTGTTTGTGTAAATGAGACTAAATATGACATCAGAAAAGAAGGTAGAAAAAGGAGCAAAAAAATAAATTGAATGAACAATGACCAGGCTACGAGAATAGAAAACTATAACAGACAGACTGCTGGTCGACAGACGGAGAGAGAGGAAACAACTAAACTACAAAAAACTATGCAAGAAAAAGGAAAGAAACAGTGAAAACCAAAAGAAAATTAGGAAAGGATGGGATAATACTAAGTAGTCAACAAAAAGTCGATAAACCCAAAGCTGTAGCTAATGTTTGTTCTTCTTGTGCGTCGCAATAAATGGACACGATTCTCTGATGCATCAAGGAAACACAGCATGCCATGAGCATAGACAAGGAACCTCACACAGTGAACAGGCTTTCAGTGTTTTCAGTCTTCCGCTAAGCTAACGGCTTTCTTAATAGCCAATGATTATGAAAAACTCAAAGGAAATCGATAAATTAAATATACACCAAAGAATCAACAAAATATGGTTTCTTAGGTGCGAAATTTCTCGACTGAAACTCGCGACAAAGTAGTGCCAAAGAAAGTTTACTTTTGTGACTGAGTTATTCGTAGTTTGAAAATAGAAATATAAAACCAGATACATTAAGTCTAGTTTTGTCTGTTTGAGTGCCTCCGGTTAGAATCTTGTTTTACCGCTTATGCTAGGTGACTAGTTAACAAAACAGTTTGAGGTTGCTATGTCAGTATAAACTTTACAAAAAGTTCTTATTTTTGCTGGGTTTTTTTTCATTTCTAAAAACCTGAATCTATTGCCTTACCAGAGGATGCCTTCTTTAGTGCACCGGAGGGTGACAATGAAGGGACTCCATGCTTTCTGTGAAGTCCTTGCTGTTGGGGTCCAAGTAAAGCGTCGATGCTGAAGTTTGCATTATTGGCTGACTCCATGTCTATGATTTGAAAGAAAAACGGTTAGTGAAAGATTCAGAAGAAAGTAGTTGTATATGACTTGCCTATGACAAAAGCCTTGAAGCGGTTGCCTTGCGGTGATAACACCGATATATATATACGTGGGTCCTGAGTGCTAAAAATATGTATTCTTAAAACAAATTACTGAAAACACAAAAAAGCCACTTTCGAATTCTTTCTTAACTCAAGCAAGACAGGAAGAGTAAAGGAATGGAACTGAGGGCGGGAGAAGAAAGAAAGAAAGAAAACAACAATGACTAAGCATAACACAAAGAAATTAAAGAGAGAAAGAAAGAGAAAAAAAGAGAGAGAAAGTTAAGACAAATCGATCATTCAGTTGCTTTATGTCCAGCATCTGATCAAAAACAGTTTTTTTCTCTAAGTATATTTTCAAGTTTCGACTAAGTCGTCTTCTTGCACATTTGTGGTTTAAATAACGCTATATCGATCACACCACACTATACTTTAACGGAAACATTTCTGTTAGCACTGTTAAGAAGAGTTATTGGTCGTCTTACTTTAGTTCAGTAAAACCATTATACAAGTTTGCTAAGACGAGTAACTCAACATCGATGAAGGTTTTGTCCAGACAAAAATGAGGCAGTATAGACCTCACTTCTATATACCATGTCATAGTTTCAGGTCATTCTGTAATCACCATGACTAAAGTCGATTGAAACTAAATTAGCTTAAACTACTGACGGCAGATAGAATTGATTTTCCATCCATCACATGTTAACAACCCACGCATTAATGCTATTATAAAAGGATTTCAACTCTACTAAGCATGCAATAGTCAGAATTGATAGATCGGCCACAGACGCATGCATTTGTCCGGCAAGTCCAGTACTTATTCCTCTCTCTTCGACAAGGATTTTATGCTTCTGTATTCTTCTGAATTCTTGCGATTTGTACGTTAGAGCGCACAAGATTCTGGTCTATGAAAAAATGTTGAGTGAATGCGATCTTTGTGAACTGGGAGAAACTGCGCCTTGCATAATGATTCCATGGCTATATATATCACCTTATCTATAGCACCATACACGAACTATACTGATGTAGTTATCTGTTCCCATAACAGGCGAAAGTCTGAAATAGATATGAACTTCAGTAGTTTCGTTGTAGTTTGATTAGTATCATTAGCCCTTTATCTTTAAAGCTAATAGCAGTTCTTGACTCTTAGAACCTGTTGATTAGTCCGATAGATTAATCGTAGTTCATCAGTTTGTCTCTCAATCGCCTTCAAATCGAAACAGAATAGAATCTGATGTCGCACGCACACCAACTCACTTTGGGAAGGAAAATCCAGTTGATGTCGCACGAACTTGAATCACGACAGACTGACAAAATGTACTTTAAGACTCTTCAAGTATTTTGAAAACAATTTATGTTTCTTTAGTTTAATCGTTAGTATTTTAAGTGGATCTTTACAACTACTTTGGGGGATAATTCTAAGTTAAATACTGGATGATGATAAATGTTGTTTAGGGCTATTCAGTGTTGACGGTCCAACAGTGATTTCCAAAGCCATCATTTCACAATCAGTACGGTATTCCCGCGCGATCTATCTTGATGATCGAGTCGCAACGAAATCGTTAAAAAGAAATCGCACAACAAGACAACTGATTCCTACTGAAAGGATCACAAGTATAGTTTCATTACTCATAGACTACTAACCTTTCAAGTGGACCAAGGTCTTATGATGCGCACGACTCTACCGATAACTGCTTGAGCGCGTTAAAGAGAATCAGCTTTAATGTGTACGTTTTAGAGGGACTACATTTGCAGACCACATGCCGGCAGGCCCACGTCTTAAGCGACTGGACAACTATCACCTACCGGAAACGGAAACATAGATGGAAAAATATTCTAGTGATTAACGAGACAACCTGCACACGGAGTTAAACAAGCTTTATTGCCGCACCACAAGGCTTCATGGACAAGGGACCAATGGAGGCACGGTCGAGTTAAGAAGTCTCCCTCAACAAAGTGTGAATAGAGAGAGAGAGAGAAAAAGAGATGAAAGTATCATGCGATTTTACAGTCCTAGGGGCAAAAGACCCCCATTTGGCTTTTCCATGTGTTTGAAAGCAAACGTATAGTAGCACGCAGATGTCTCGGGCAAAAGACATCACAAAACGGTGATCCCGCAGTCAGGGGGTTTGGGGGAACTGGGGTAGCCTTACTTCAATCTTTTCATAAAGCCTTGAATATTGACCATGAATCTCGTTAATGCTGTTTTAATAGCTGCTAATGTTGATTATGCTTGGTGTTGGTTTTGGTAACGAGATGATGGTGTAACAAACAGTGTTTATTTGGTGCACTGTTGTTATTGTCATTAAAATACTCGTCATATTTGCAGCGACAAGACTTGTTCGAGTATGTCTTAAACACAAGGCATTAATACACCACAGCCAAACATGATAATGGCCACACGATGTGCCACAATGGAAACAAAATCCTCGTGTTAACAGCTAAGTCAAAGCCGATTGCAGTCCCCTGTTGGGAAATACTTGCACAGGGGAGAAAAACCAACTGAAATGGTTCACCTTGAAAGAAGTTTCTGGGTCCTGTTTAATTCTGCTGTAGAAACACACCAATCATTCTGCGCGCATTGTACGTACAAAGAGAAAAGTCCGACTCCTAAAAGTGTGTTGAACTATTGATACAATCTTTGTGAAGATTACCACGAATTACTGATGTCGAAAACTTAAGAAAAACCATTTGTTTGATTTCTCATAAAACTTTTAACGACAAAGGCAGATGTTGCATGCATTGCATGGTCATATGGCTAACGATTCGACTGTTGTTTGGCATCGGTGGCTCAAACCGCTGCAACAAATTGACTGCTAGTTTATTAAACTCACTTCTGAGTTTACAATGGGTTTTTGAAGGCAAACTAAGCAGATTTGTGTTTTTCTTGGTGGCCAAACTTCGCGTGCTGTCAGCTGGGGGTCGTACGCGCGGTATCAGTTGCATTAGAATCACATTTGCTAGATTCTCTTATCGGTGCGCCTTAAAGAGCGGTTCCGTGGGAAGGTCAGCTAGTAAATATTCTTTAATACACGCGCAGTTACAAACAGATAACCATCGCATAAAGCCAACCTCTAAGTCTTTAACAAACGATACAACGCATCCAGAACTTCTGTTCCGTCGTTAAGCATCGATTTAGATCGCTGTTACAGGCTGTGCAAGCCATACTCATCAACAAACACGACGCGTAGTTCATTGTGGATCCATGCCATTCCTATCTCATTCTCAACTGAATCTCGTTTCTGTATCTAGCGACATTTTAATGATCTTTGTTGAACTGAGCGTCGTTTTCAATCGCGCATACATGTACACCGTTTTTGTCATCCAGAAAATAAGATGCGTAGTTATGTGTTTAATTCTTGAAAACGTAGTGTAGTGAAAACAGAGAAGAATCTTTATTTGGCAGCTTTTGCAAACACGATTCATCCATGATTTTACTAAATCGTCCGGAGAGGGGTGGGGAATGAATGCAATTTCAATGTCAACCACTATTCATTTGAAGCTTTCTTCGTCTCTACGCATAATCGTCCTTCGAATCAACCTCATTGCGATAAAATGCGCGTAGAAGACTTGATCAATGCGCGTAGAAGACTTGATCAATGCGCGTAGAAGACTTGATCAATGCGCGTAGAAGACTTGATCAATGCGCGTAGAAGACTTGATCAATGGGCGTAGAAGACTTGATCAATGGGCGTAGAAGACTTGATCAATGGGCGTAGAAGACTTGATCAAAAGTGTATGATCAAACGATTACAGCAAAGAACGCCGACCCGACCTCATGGCTTCGCTATGGATAGCAACATTATGGGCTGTCTGGAGATATTGGATACCATTCAAGTGTTTGTCCTCTAATGATAGCCATAAGTTGCAACATTTAGGAGTCTTTAAGATGTCGATTGAATTTTGATTTAACATATATGCAAGTGACAGACCTTTTCAGCCAATCAAAGTCGAGAAATTTAAGTGCGATGATCAAGTGAGTTTAAAACTGCAGTGTGTAATTAAGAGGCTCTAGAGAATGAAAAATAGAAACAATGTTTACATGAGTTCCCGATCGCCAACTTCCTCAGCATGAGCGCATCTGGGTTTAGTTTAAAGCTCCACTCGAAGTCTTCTACGCTCAGCCATTAGCCCGAGGCAATCACCCAACTGATGTCGTTACCATGTGTCGTGGTCTATTTACACACCTCACGATGTTTCTATGAGGTCATCTCAACGATAAAATGATTTTAATAGAAACAATCTTTTACTAAAACACTAAGTAGCAAATATCAGTGGTTGATGCGAGCTAAAATGGACGTCTAATCACTAAGTTGTGCCGTCAGCCTCTTCTTCAATTCTTTCGCAGCAAGATGTCTTCGTTGAAGTTCGATTTTGAAAGTCAAGAAAATATGCCGACTGAATGGTACCAATTAGAGGCCCATTGAACGGCATGTTTCTGATAGCAAACACAGCGTTTTGTAGAATCAAGCGCAGCATGATTAATAAGGCCTAATAAGCCGCAAGGACCCGACACCTCAACATGCTAGTCAAATTGAGTTTGGTCGGTAGGTAATGTTTCCTAAGTGGGAAGAGACCATATTGGATATATATATATAATGTATATTTAGCCAGATACAGCGATTTGCAAAAATTCTGTAAAATCTAATATATCGATATATCGATCTGATAGTAATTTGCATAATCCTAATTCTTTGATTTTAGCTATTATTAAACCTGCATCTAAACCCAAGTAACCTTTGTAGTGTGTATGTGAAAAAATAATTGAAAAAAAAAAAAACTTTAGAGGGCTTATTCAGCCATTTTATGATGAAAATTACCCACAATGCACCCGATATATTGATATATTGATAGATATTGATTTTTACATAATTTTTGCAAATCGCTGTAGTCTGGCTATAATTTATAGAAAAAAACGAACTAAAAGTTCTTGGCTGAGATGCGTGACACTTACTTTTTAGATAAAACAATGGTAACAAAATTATTTAAAGTGTCAATTGTATTTTTACAGTGTGATCCCCGGGGGGGGCACTCCCGGAAATTTAGGATAGCGGTGTGCCCCAGGATGTCGAAACCCTGACCCTATTCATACCCTTTCCAAGGATTTGTCACTGAAAAATAGGGTGTTTCTTGGTGTTGCAGTCTGCATTGTATTCTTGGTTAGGTTTCTTTGTATGCAGGGTATGTTTTGGTTCAAGTTCATTCTTCTCGTCCTTTGTATATTCATTGTCTAACATTCTCTGGTGTTCTGCAACACCAAGAAACCTCCGAAATATAGACCTAATTTAAGGAAAAGTTAATACTATTTGAGGGCACATACCTATATAGCATATATATGGGAGTTCCAACCCCCATAAACACTGATTTGCTGGATGGCTACCCTCCAACTTGTATTAATTGTCGTTATCACTTTTAAAAATATGAAACGTTTTCTATTCGGCTGAGCGAGCGAAAGAGAATAGAACTCCTTTTTGCTCCTCGCTTGCCACAGGAAGCTCATTCCCTAATTCTCTGGTAAATTATTTCTTCAGGATGTCACCTTTATGCAGTCACTCATACCATGCAGTGGGAGTCACCCTCTGTTTATGGGCGTGGCATGTGGTCGAAAGATTATGCTAATGAAATGGAAACATCCAGTGGTGTGGAGCACGTGGGCATCTAGCACCAGCAGCACACGTGACATGACTGACGGATTCGTAGTCGTCAAGGTAACGTGATGACATCGGTAACCAATGAGATTCTCCAACTCAGTATTTCCATGACAACGGTTACCAAGACGATGTCACAATTCTAAGGGGTTTTCTATGATCTGTTTTAGGAAGTCACGGTTGGAGATGCTCCATTGTTAATGACGGTCTTCCTCACCCAGTCTAAAGATGCGTTAGTGTGTGTCGGCTTTAAGCATCATTTTGATGTTATTCACCACACGGGGGAGACGAAGAGATTACATTCGGTGGATACACTGAAGGCATACATGTATTACCAGGGACAGAAAGATGAAAAGAAATACCCCGGGGTACAAGAAAATACAATGCACTTATAATTACTCTATATTGTGATTGCACTTTCCCTTGAGATAGGTGACGTCTATTATGGGGAATAATAACTGAAGTGAGCCGCTGATCATTTCAGCGGTAATCTATGTATTTTTACAATTAAAACTCAAGTTTCTTCTCCATAAAAATAAAAACAAGTGAAAATTATTTCAGAAAATGAATGTACACAACATTCTCTTTGTTTTTATTGAAATATAAATTTAGGCTACAGTTCTCCTTTAATGGTTCACATTCCTTCGTGCAAAAAAATATCCCGTGCCAGGCGTGCCTGGTATTTTTCCCGCCTACTTCTTCTCGACCAATCAGACGGCGCTATCAAAACGCCCACTGAATTTCTTCCATTCTGATTGGTCGAAAAACATTTGGTTGACATTTACATCCCGTGTGGAGCAGCTTCGAGCAGCTTTGCGTTCAAACTTCAACAAGACTTGAACCGGTAAGTTGTGTTTAATGTTGTTATACTGAATGCTTTTCCTTCGGTCTGCATTTTAGCTTCTAAAAGGCAAGGTAAACCTAGCAACTATAGCTCTTAGCTACAATTTCTACGCTCAGAGTTCTAATATTTCAGCTACAAAAACTAATTTAAAAGTCCAACAGTAGTTTTAAAGCTTACATATGGTTTGTATATGGCTACAAGACTTGACTTTGTCTAGTGGTCACTAGTTACTCGAGTCTAAGTTCTGTGCTAAGTATTTGAGAGTTTCTGTTCAATTGTTTGACGTCGATTTTTCTCGCAAAGTCCACATTGTTGAACACGGAGCGCTGGGCGTTATTTAGGACAAACTTCATTGTGGAAACATGTTATCGGTTTTTGAATGCTGTTCAACATGGTTGCTGTTCGTGTCACCGTAAAGCAACGTTGCGACTAAAACGAGTAACGAGTAACAGAGTAACATCCAAATTTCGCCACATAGATATTTTCAATAGCGAGTAATCGACTGCTTATGATCTTTTGCGAAACGAGCTCTACTGTACAATAAGTGTGATAATTGTAATTCGCTCTCGGGAGCTCGCTACACTCTGTCCCAAAACTCGCTAAAAACCGTTCTAATCGCTAAACAAACGACACACAGGGCTCAAGTAGATATTAATCTTTGTTTTGAAAGCAGTTTTAGGATTAGTTTTATAGATTTGCCAAGTCAGAGTTTAAGAATGACCGTGATTCCTGGAACCGAATCGGGATAAAATCCAACCGGAAGTTGAGTTTCGCCATACATTTACTGTAAATCTGCTAGAATCTTAGGTGAAAATATCAGTCGTTTGCGTGCCTCTAAGAAAGATTTACTCAACTAATGGTGAGTGTTTAAGACATAATACGCCTTTGTGAGCCAATATTTGAGTGTCAGGACAAAAAGAACACGATTATAGAATTAACGAAAATGTTTCCGAAACATTTGTGCGTACGTTTGCTCGCACGCGCAACATTTGTTTCACAAACCTTTTTTGTTTGCGAAAGAAATGTAGTAATGCAAAAGAAAACAAATTGGGTACTTCTGAAACTAAGCGAATCTTTGCAAGGATCTTCGAGAACAAAAGCAAGTTAAAAAGTAAAAGAACTGCTTACAGCGTTGCTCAATGTTTCCATCTGTTGATAAAATGGGAATACAGTTTATCAGAGCATGAGTTTCCTTTGTAGAAATATTGGGAGGCCTGTGGAATATATATGTTACCGCGTGGTCCTTAAGTCCTAGCTTTATTCGACCAATGAAATAGCCGTATTTTCGCGCCAAAATGTAAACGCGTCATTCATACATACATACACCTAATTGCAGAAAGGTTGTCCACCTCGGAAAAGCACATTTACACATTTGCACATTCGCAACATCACGTGTATATTTGTTTTGCGCAAGTGGAACCCAGAGTCAATAGATTCAGTAGAAGTATACTGCCATAAGAATGCCGCGGCCTTATACAGAAGATTTCAGGTGGATAGTTGTATTTCAGCGCTTGTAAAAGTGCAAATGTGTAAATGTGCAAATGTGTAAATGTGCTTTTCCGTGGTGGACAACCTTTCTGTAATTAGGTGTACATGAATAAATATAATAATAATAATGAGGATCGTTGGAACAGTTTTTGATAGTTATTCACGTTTTATAGAAAGAATCTTGGCATTTTCAGCGTTTATAATTAGTTCCTCCATATTTATCCCCATGAGTTTGGTCCTAGTCCTAGCTTTATTCGACCAATGAAATAGCAGTATTTTCGCGCCAAAATGTAAACGCGTTGTACTCATATTATATAAAGTGTCATAACTGTCCATATTTATCCCCATGAGTTTGGTCCCAGTCCTAGCTTTATTCGACCAATGAAATAGCAGTATTTTCGCGCCAAAATGTAAACGCGTCGTATACTTATATTATATAAAGTGTCATAACTGTCCATATTTATCCTCAGCCATGAGCTGGGCCAAGGATGGATGCAAAGACGGCCGGAACGTGTATGTTCTTAAACATGTCACCGAGTTGGAGGAGTTGGAGCAACAGATCGAACGATTCGCCATGCCAAAGACAACAAACAGAAGCAGTTTCAAATCGAAACACTCACTGCAGCATTTAAGGAACAGAAGCGATTCAATTGGAAGAAGTTAATGAGAAGAGCAAGCAGGAGATGGACAAGTCTTCGTGGTACGACGATCAACCGAGATTACGAGGACGATGCTCAAGAACTTCAAAACTTGCGTCAAGACTCAGCTGAAGCCATTGAGAAACGAGACGAAAAGGTAACGTTTACTATTCAACAATTTGGGTACAAAATATGAACTCCCCTCTAACCCTGATGACCCTCTTGGAAAACAATGTGCACGCAGCCTTGTACCCCCCATCATCGCTTGTTGTAATTAGTCCTCCAAATGTTGGTAGTGTATTTCTATTTCCTTCGCTTTACTATATGTTATTTGCTTTATCCTGTTATTGTTAACTACTTTTTCAATGGTGAACAACAGGTCTTGTTTGCGGTTTTCGTGTGGAAGACTTCTAAATATATCTACCGAATACTTTTGCACTTGGGTGATAAATCTCCGCAACTCACCGGCAATTGTGCAAAAGTTACGGCTAACACATGAGACGACGAGCTTATTTTGTCGTTTCTGTTTTGTTTTAGATCTCTGAGTTGACGCATCGTTTGAATGAAGTACGAACATCCCAGGAAGAATGTCAAAAACAACTCATTATTACAAGAAAAAGAAGACATGGTTGTCTCTTTCGCTCAGGTTTATACATATTCTCTGATAGCAGGCTTCAGGGATTTGACGCTTTTTATTTGACATCATCTCATTCATGACATCTTGTTTTTGTGGATATTATGATTTGACTATTTCAGATACCAAATCATGTGACACACCGGACTATCTACATCGGTTTTCTTCCAGTTTTTTTAGTTCATCCTCTCTTGTAAAGTAATAGAGTCGTTTTCGTATGAGTGTGAAGTATCACGCCATCATCATGCGGTATCCAAGCATTCTGATTGGTTGAGCGATGATTTTGCGCGCTGTGATTGGTTGAATAGAATGTCTTCGATTCCGTACCGTGACCCTAAAGGTGCGGTAATACGGGCAACAAAATCGTGCAACTTGTCGCGCAACATTGTTGCGTTGCAAGTTGCAAAGCAATGTTTCTCGTATTACCATCGTTCGTGCAACTTGTCGCGCAACACATTTTCGTGTTGCAGGTTGCGAAACTTTGTTACATGAAGTAGAAAGAGCTTCTACTTTGCGCAACAAAGTTTTGCAACCTGCAACACGAAAATGTGTTGCGCGACAAGTTGCGCGAACGGTGGTAATACGAGAAACATTGCTCTGCAACTTGCAACGCAACAATGTTGCGCGACAAATTGCACGATTTTGTTGCCCGTATTACCGCACCTTAACTCCGTGCCGTAGGTTTCCCACTCATACGAAAACGACTCTATATCAAACCGTAATAATATATATTCGAATTTAATTGTTTCTTTATTTCTTTTTCAGTTGAAAGAGGAATTCCAAAATGAGGTAGATCAACTCCGTGTGGAGTTGCAAGAAAAGACATCCGAGATAACAGAGCTTTCAACCTGTGCAGAAAGTATTCAACAAGCTCTTGACACTAAGGAGCGAGAAATGGACGACTCTTCGTACTTTAGTGTACGAAGTTCCTCTGTTCTCTGCTCGAGCAGATAACAGAGGAACTTCGTACACTAAACTGCGGTTAGCAGAGAACACGTGCTCCGACGTGTCTAGGGAGATCATCGATTTGAGATCATCTATTTTAAATCGATGATCTGCTTAGACAAGTCGGAGAATCCTTGAAGGATGACTGGACAAGAAAGTATTCCACACTACAGGCGCGCGTCGACGAACTAGCAACTTCGGTGCCGCAACTTCGCACTAAAATTTCAGAACTGGAGTCTCTAAGACTAAAACAGCTAAAACTGGAAGTCAGGGATAGTTCTGAAGCTCCTGCAACGGCTATATCTCAGGTCAGTGATGTGTTTTCTCCCCTTGTACGATCGATGTCATCGCTTGGTATTATTACAACGACTTCTACTGTCACTAAGAATGTCCCTGGTCCATCGGTATGAATAGTGGGATGGTTCAGTATTTTGTGATTTGAGCTTCTTTTTTGCGAGTTATGAAGGTTTGAAATCGTGATATGCTAATTAGGTGACGTCAACGCAGGCATTTGCCGTAACTTATTTATATTTTTTCAAGTAGAACATCATTTATTATATAAGTTGTAAAATATCTTTTTGCAGGATTTCCACTGACCTTGAAAAGTCAGGGAATTTTGATTTTGGTCAGGGAATTTTGTAATTTACCCAAAGGTCAGTGAAAAGTCTGGGAATTTCTGTCAGCCTTCACAAAACCGTTTTGAATTCGGTGATAATTATGTAGCTCAATCATGATGAAAACTCAAAAAAAGTTTAAAAGTTGTCATTGACCTATCTATATACACCTATTTCAAATAACGTTGTCGCGTTCAAAGCAACAAGCGTCAAGCCAAGACTGAAGTAATCCACGGTATAACCTCCGTTATAGTGCAAAGATGCCCATTCTTACGCTTATCTATTTGTTTTTTATATTGTAGAAGGAGAACCCTACCCTACCGTTGGCCAGACCGCCAACAACAGCAGTTTTGTCAGCACGTGAAACCAATGTTCCGTCCAAATCTTCAAAGTCATTGCACGCAGCCTTGTACGCCCCATCGCTTGTTGTAATTAGTCCTCCAAATGTTGGTAGTGTATTTCTTTTTCCTTCGCTTTACTATATGTTATTTGCTTTATCCTGTTATTGTTAACTACTTTTTCAATGGTGAACAACAGGTCTTGTTTTAAATTGCGGTTTTCTTGTAGAAGACTTCTAGATATATCTACCGCCGAATACTTTTGCAATAGGCGACTTGCATGATGACGTTATTTTACTACAAGTACCAGAATGCTTTGGGAGTTTTCTTTCTTATTCAGATTCTTATTCCCTCATGAGAATAGTAAGACAATTGGTGCTAATTATCTAACAAAAGAAAATGGGCAAAGCATTCTGGTACTTGTAGTAATATGACGCCATCATGCAAGATCTACGCAACTCATGCTCACCGGCAATTGTGCAAAAGTTACGGCTAACACATTTTCCATGCGACGACGAGCTTATTTTGTCCTTTCGTTTCTGTTTTGTTTTAGATCTCTGAGTTGACGCATCGTTTGAATGAAGTACGAACATCCCAGGAAGAATTGACCGTCAAAAAGAACTCGTTATTACGAGAAAAAGAAGACATGGTTGTCTCTTTCAATCAGGTTTATACATATTCTCTGATAGCAGGCTTCGGGAATTTGGATGCTTTTTATTTGACACCATCTCATTCATGACATCTTGTTTTTGTGGATATTACTGATGATTTGACTATTTCAGATACCACTTCATGTGACACACCGGACTATCTACATCGGTTTTCTTCCAGTTTTCTTCCAGTTTTTTTAGTTCATCCTCTCTTGTAAAGTAATAGAGTCGTTTTCGTATGAGTGTGAAGTATCACGCCATCATCATGCGGTATCCAAGCATTCTGATTGGTTGAGCGATGATTTTGCGCGCTGTGATTGGTTGAATAGAATGTCTTCGATTCCGTACCGTGACCCTAAAGGTGCGGTAATACGGGCAACAAAATCGTGCAACTTGTCGCGCAACATTGTTGCGTTGCAAGTTGCAAAGCAATGTTTCTCGTATTACCATCGTTCGTGCAACTTGTCGCGCAACAAATTAAATGTTCGGTCATTTGTTGCAGGTTGCAAAACTTTGTTACATGAAGTAGAAAGAGCTTCTACTTTGCGCAACAAAGTTTTGCAACCTGCAACACGAAAATGTGTTGCGCGACAAGTTGCGCGAACGGTGGTAATACGAGAAACATTGCTCTGCAACTTGCAACGCAACAATGTTGCGCGACAAATTGCACGATTTTGTTGCCCGTATTACCGCACCTGAACTCCGTGCCGTAGGTTTCCCACTCATACGAAAACGACTCTATATCAAACCGTAATAATATATATTCGAATTTAATTGTTTCTTTATTTCTTTTTCAGTTGAAAGAGGAATTCCAAAATGAGGTAGATCAACTCCGTGTGGAGTTGCAAGAAAAGACATCCGAGATAACAGAGCTTTCAACCTGTGCAGAAAGTATTCAACAAGCTCTTGACACTAAGGAGCGAGAAATGGACGACTCTTCGTACTTTAGTGTACGTAGTTCCTCTGTTCTCTGCTCGAGCAGATAACAGAGGAACTTCGTACACTAAACTGCGGTTAGCAGAGAACACGTGCTCCGACGTGTCTAGGGAGATCATCGATTTGAGATCATCTATTTCAAATCTATGATCTGCTTAGACAAGTCGGAGCATCCTTGAAGGATGACTGGACAAGAAAGTATTCCACACTACAGGCGCGCGTCGACGAACTAGCAACTTCGGTGCCGCAACTTCGCACTAAAATTTCAGAACTGGAGTCTGAGAATCAATCTCTAAGACTAAAACAGCTAAAACTGGAAGACCACAAAAGTTCTGAAGCTGCTGCTCCTGCAACTGCTATATCCCAGGTCAGTGGTGTGTTTTCTCCCCTTGCACGATCGATGTCATCGCTTGGTATTATTACAACGACTTCTACTGTCACTAAGAATGTCCCTGGTCCATCGGTATGAACAGTGGGATGGTTCAGTATTTTGTGATTTAATTGAGCTTCTTTTTTGCGAGTTATGAAGGTTTGAAATCGTGATATGCTAATTAGGTGACGTCAACGCAGGCATTTGCCGTAACTTGTTTATATTTTTTCAAGTAGCACTCTTTTCTAACATAGAAAAAAAAGTTTAACATCATTTATTATATAAGTTGTAAAATATCTTTTTGCAGGGTTCCCACTGAACTTGAAAAGTCGGGGAATTCTGATTTTTTTTCAAGGTCGGGGAATTTTGATTTTGGTCAGGGAATTTTGTAATTTACCCAAAAGTCAGTGAAAAGTCAGGGAATTTCTGTCAGCCTTCACAAAACCGTTTTGAATTCGGTGATAATTATGTAGCTCAATCATGATGAAAACTCAAAAAAAGTTTAAAAGTTGTCATTGACCTATCTATATACACCTATTTCAAATAACGTTGTCGTGTTCAAAGCGTCGAGCCAAGACTGAAGTGAAGGCTGGTTTTGTGTTGTCAAATTATTCAAATCAGACCTATTTTCTATGGAGCGAAGTGTGATATGCAAACAAGCACGCACGTGAAAATGTTCACATTTTGTAATTAGTCCTTATTAGTCGAGCATTCACTTCGGTCTTGGCTTGACGCTTGTTGCTTTGAACGCGACAACGTTATTTGAAATAGGTGTATATATGGTCCATGTACAGTCATTTGCATTATCATCATCATCATTATTATTATGTTGTTGTAGGCGAGAGGTCATATGTTGTGGAAAAACATTTGCCCAATCTGGAGTGCGAAAATACCATATATGGGAAAAGCACGTAAGTAAATCCTTAGTATTTTTTACTGTTGGAGTGAGGTAATGTTACAGTAACGAGGATATGAAACGGCTTCTTACTACTCATTAATTATTCCATGGTTGAATTTTGTTTTCGACTGATTATACATTTTTGTATCAGGCTTTCTATTCGAACTCAAAAGTATATAGTTTTGAATGAAAATAGCCTGCGTAGCTGGCTCGGGAACGGGCGGAGGAAGGCGGAGGGGAGGGTAGAGCCTGCACTGAACCCATTGTATTTTAGATATCCGCTTCTGTCAAAAGTGATGAACTATGAACGTCTCTGTCAAAACGATCCTGTGCAGGACTCAAACAAAACGTGCTTAATTTTCTGTGTCATGTAAAGATACATGCTCAGACATCAAATAGAAGTTAGATCTTTTGTGTACATCGACTTTTGAAATGATCTGCAGGATCTTAGTGTTCCCTCAAAAGAGAGAATAAGTCACTGAAAGCAGCTCTCCACTGTAACTTCCCAAAACGCCAGATTGAAGGTAGGTCGACCCCCCAGGGGGGGTACTCAGGGGTATCGGTGACGGGGAGGTGCGAAGGCTTTTTTTGGGTTTGAAATTCGCGGCTTGGGACTTTTTTGGGGTTTTCATTTTTCTGGTGGCCTTTTTTTGATATAAAGATTTTGTCAAGGACTTTTTTGGGGGTGGATAAAAATGATATCCTACCGTTCTCGATTTTATGCGGAGAAAAATTGGAGTTACGATTGGGGTTACGATTTTGGGCCGTTGGACTTTTTGGGGGTCTTGTTTTCGCGTAATGGACTTTTTTGGGGTTAAAATGTTTGGCCTCATTCGCACCTCCCCGTCACTGATACCCCTGAGTACCCCCCCTGGGGTCGACCTAAACTGAGTACGATCAACCGATCAACTCTCGCTTGTTTATACACAGGCATCCCAACCATTCCTTTTGAGGCTACTAAATAATTCAATAAAATGATATTTGCGTCTTTTTTTGATGGGTTCCCTGTGGTAAAGCGCGCGCGCGCGCGCGCAATACATATGTTGTGTTCGGAGTATGCCGATGCTATCTTGGCCTCCTTTGCAGAAAATTGTACTAAAGCCGAGTGTTAAATATTGGAACATGTTCAATATGAAGCAGCTAGAGTAGTAACCGCGGTTTGAAACCAGTTTTCTTCCAGGTTTTTTTAGTTCATCCTCTCTTGTAAAGTAATATATCAAACCGTAAAAGCAAATGTTTGTGTGTATAGGAAAATATATATTCGAGTTTAATGGTTTCTTCATTTCTTTTTCAGTTGAAAGAGAAATTCCAAAATGAGGCAGATCAACGCCGTGTGGAGTTGCAAGATCTACTCGCGGCTTTGGAAGAAAACTTTTCTACCACTGATAAGCCGCGCGTAGATCTTGCAACTATCCATACTAGAGCAACGTTGCGAGGAGATGAAGTACACACTGAAGAAGAAGGAAGACGAAATTTTCTTTCTCAAGGAAAACGTCCAAGATAATGAAGCTAAAACGTCCAAGATAATGAGAAAGAAAGAAAGGTTGAAAATTTGGAAAAGAAAGCAGCTTGCTCTGAACTTGAAACACTTCGGGAATCTACCGCAGAGGCGCTAAGTGATGCTTTACAAAAGGTAAGGTTTTTTTATAAACTTGACCAAAAGGTAGCGATCAGTCGGTAGGTGGTCTGCCGGCTGTGTTTGCGGTTTTTTCACTAAGTACAAAATAAATGTACATAAGCTAGTTGTCCTATATTACTTGCTGTTATCTTGATTGAATCCCGTTTTTACCGTCAGATATCTGTTCTCAAAGAGGAGAATGAGTTGAAAGAAGCCCAAAAGAAAGAAATTGTGGAGGATGCAAAGGACTTTGCTATCGTGAAGATGACTTTGGACAACAATTATCGGCCAAAGATGAAAACATTAACTTGCTTGGAACTAATGACGGATGCGAGGGAGACCGACCAGGTTCGCAAAGAATGCAGGAACAAGGGCAACTAAGGGAACAAGGGCAACTAAGGGAACAAGGGCAACTAAGGGAACAAGGGCAACTAAGGGAACAAGGGCAACTAAGGGAACAAGGGCAACTAAGGGAACAAGGGCAACTAAGGGAACAAGGGCAACTAAGGGAACAAGGGCAACTAAGGGCAACTAAGGGAACAAGGGCAACTAAGGGAACAAGGGCAACTAAAGGGGAACAAGGGCAACTAAGGGCAACTAAGGGCAACTAAGGGAACAAGGGCAACTAAGGGAACAAGGGCAACTAAGGAAACAAGGGCAACTAAGGGAACAAGGGCAACTAAGGGAACAAGGGCAACTAAGGGAACAAGGGCAACTAAGGGAACAAGGGCAACTAAGGGAACAAGGGCAACTAAGGGAACAAGGGCAACTAAGGGAACAAGGGCAACTAAGGGAACAAGGGCAACTAAGGGAAAAGGGCAACTAAAGGGCAACTAAGGGAACAACAAGGGCAACTAAGGGAACAAGGGCAACTAAGGGAACAAGGGCAACTAAGGGAACTAAGGAACAAGGGCAACTAAGGGAACAAGGGCAACTAAGGGAACAAGGGCAACTAAGGGAACAAGGGCAACTAAGGGAACAAGGGCAACTAAACTAAGGGAACAAGGGCAACTAAGGGAACAAGGGCAACTAAGGGAACAAGGGCAACTAAGGGAACAAGGGCAACTAAAGGGAACAAGGGCAACTAAGGGAACAAGGGCAACTAAACAAGGGCAAAGGGAACAAGGGCAACTAAGGGAACAAGGAACAAGGGCAACTAAGGGAACAAGGGCAACTAAGGGAACAAGGGCAACTAAGGGAACAAGGGCAACTAAGGGAACAAGGGCAACTAAGGGAACAAGGGCAACTAAGGGAACAAGGGCAACTAAGGGAACAAGGGCAACTAAGGGAACAAGGGCAACTAAGGGAACAAGGGCAACTAAGGGAACAAGGGCAACTAAGGGAACAAGGGCAACTAAGGGAACAAGGGCAACTAAGGGAACAAGGGCAACTAAGGGAACAAGGGCAACTAAGGGAACAAGGGCAACTAAGGGAACAAGGGCAACTAAGGGAACAAGGGCAACTAAGGGCAAACAAGGGCAACTAAGGGAACAAGGGCAACTAAGGGAAAACAAGGGCAACTAAGGGAACAAGGGCAACTAAGGGAACAACAAGGGCAACTAAGGGAACAAGGGCAACTAAGGGAACAAGGGCAACTAAGGGAACAAGGGCAACTAAGGGAACAAGGGCAACTAAGGGAACAAGGGCAACTAAGGGAACAAGGGCAACAAGGGAACAAACTAAGGGAACAAGGGCAACTAAGGGAACAAGGGAACTAAGGGAACTAAAGGGCAACTAAGGGAACAAGGGCAACTAAGGGAACAAAACTAAGGGCAACTAAGGAACAAGGGCAACTAAGGGAACAAGGGCAACTAAGGGAACAAGGGCAACTAAGGGAACAAGGGCAACAACTAAGGGAACAAGGGCAACTAAGGGAACAAGGGCAACTAAGGGAACAAACAAGGGCAAGGGCAACTAAGGGAACAAGGGCAACTAAGGGAACAAGGGCAACTAAGGGAACAAGGGCAACTAAGGGAACAAGGGCAAACAAGGGAACAAGGGCAACTAAGGGAACAAGGGCAACTAAGGGAACAAGGGCAACTAAGGGAACAAGGGCAACTAAGGGAACAAGGGCAACTAAGGGAACAAGGGCAACTAAGGGAACAAGGGCAACTAAGGGAACAAGGGCAACTAAGGGAACAAGGGCAACTAACTAAGGAACAAGGGCAACTAAGGGAACAAGGGCAACTAAGGGAACAAGGGCAACTAAGGGAACTAAGGGGGCAACTAAGGGAACAAGGGCAACTAAGGGAACAAGGGCAACTAAGGGAACAAGGGCAACTAAGGGAACAAGGGCAAACTAAGGGAACAAGGGCAACTAAGGGAACAAGGGCAACTAAGGGCAACTAAGGGAACAAGGGAACAAGGGCAACTAAGGGCAACTAAGGGAACAAGGGCAACTAAGGGAACAAGGGCAACTAAGGGGCAACTAAGGGCAACTAAGGGAACAAGGGGCAACTAAGGGAACAAGGGCAACTAAGGGAACAAGGGCAACTAAGGGAACAAGGGCAACTAAGGGAACAAGGGCAACTAAGGGAACAAGGGCAACTAAGGGAACAAGGGCAACTAAGGGAACAAGGGGCAACTAAGGGAACAAGGGCAACTAAGGGAACAAGGGCAACTAAGGGAACAAGGGCAACTAAGGGGGAACAAGGGCAACTAAGGGAACAAGGGCAACTAAGGGAACAAGGGCAACTAAGGGAACAAGGGCAACTAAGGGGAACAAGGGCAACTAAGGGAACAAGGGCAACTAAGGGGGCAACTAAGGGAACAAGGGGGCAACTAAGGGGGCAACTAAACAAGGGCAACTAAGGGAACAAGGGCAACTAAGGGAACAACAACTAAGGGAACAAGGGCAACTAAGGGAACAAGGGCAACTAAGGGAACTAAGGGAACTAAGGGCAACTAAGGGAACAAGGGCAACTAAGGGAACAAGGGCAAAAGGGAACAACAAGGGAACAAGGGCAACTAAGGGAACAAGGGCAACTAAGGGAACAAGGGCAACTAAGGGAACAAGGGCAACTAAGGGAACAAGGGCAACTAAGGGAACAAGGGCAACTAAGGGAACAAGGGCAACTAAGGGAACAAGGGCAACTAAGGGAACAAGGGCAACTAAGGGAACAAGGGCAACTAAGGGAACAAGGGCAACTAAGGGAACAAGGGCAACTAAGGGAACAAGGGCAACTAAGGGAACAAGGGCAACTAAGGGAACAAGGGCAACAAGGGCAACTAAGGGAACAAGGGCAACTAAGGGAACAAGGGCAACAACAAGGGCAACTAAGGGAACAAGGGCAACTAAGGGAACAAGGGCAACTAAGGGAACAAGGGAACTAAGGAACAAACTAAGGGAACAAGGGCAACTAAGGGAACAAGGGCAACTAAGGGCAACTAAGGGAACAAGGGCAACTAAGGGAACAAGGGCAACTAAGGGAACAAGGGCAACTAAGGGAACAAGGGCAACTAAGGGAACAAGGGCAACTAAGGGAACAAGGGCAACTAAGGGCAACTAACTAAGGGAACAAGGGCAACTAAGGGAACAAGGGCAACTAAGGGAACAAGGGAACAAGGGCAACTAAGGGAACAAGGGCAACTAAGGGAACAAGGGAACAAGGGCAACTAAGGGAACAAGGGCAACTAAGGGAACAAGGGCAACTAAGGGAACAAGGGCAACTAAGGGAACAAGGGCAACTAAGGGAACAAGGGCAACTAAGGGAACAAGGGCAACTAAGGGAACAAGGGCAACTAAGGGAACAAGGGAACTAAGGGAACAAGGGCAACTAAGGGGAACAAGGGCAACTAAGGGAACAAGGGCAACTAAGGGAACAAGGGCAACTAAGGGAACAAGGGCAACTAAGGGAACAAGGGCAACTAAGGGGGAACAAGGGCAACTAAGGGAACAAGGGCAACTAAGGGAACAAGGGCAACTAAGGGAACAAGGGCAACTAAGGGAACAAGGGCAACTAAGGGAACAAGGGCAACTAAGGGAACAAGGGCAACTAAGGGAACAAGGGGCAACTAAGGGAACAAGGGCAACTAAGGGAACAAGGGCAACTAAGGGAACAAGGGCAACTAAGGGAACAAGGGCAACTAAGGGAACAAGGGCAACTAAGGGAACAAGGGCAACTAAGGGAACAACAACTAAGGGAACAAGGGCAACTAAGGGAACAAGGGCAACTAAGGGAACAAGGGCAACTAAGGGAACAAGGGCAACTAAGGGAACAAGGGCAACTAAGGGAACAAGGGCAACTAAGGGAACAAGGGCAACTAAGGGAACAAGGGCAACTAAGGGAACAAGGGCAACTAAGGGAACAAGGGCAACTAAGGGAACAAGGGCAACTAAGGGAACAAGGGCAACTAAGGGAACAAGGGCAACTAAGGGAACAAGGGCAACTAAGGGAACAAGGGCAACTAGGAAAACAAGGGCAACAAGGGGATATAGTAGATATTTGCTTTTTTCTTGTTGCCCTAGTTCCCCTTGTTCCTTGTTCCTTGTGATATACACCTACAAAAAACGTTGTCATCTGAAATCTGAATCTGAAATCTTATTATTATTGTGGGTATAAGTTGTGATCTTTCTTGTAATTACTGGAAATTTTATGCCTACATGCACAACCTTTAGGCGAAGACCTGCGTTGGCGAATAGTGTGGCTACGAGTGTTCTTAGGTCACAGATATTCAGATTTCAGATGCCAACGTTCTTTGAAATAGGTGTACACACCTATTTCAATAAACGTTGATCATGGACGATCTGAAATGGATGATCTGACACCAAGACGAATTATGGGAAACTGAGGGTCTTTCGTTAGTAACATGCGAACTCATTCATTCATTCGACCTCAAGCTTGGAATCACGCTTGGTGTTCGAACGAGATGATGGCGGAGGTTAACGTGAATTTAAAAGTTTCAGATCATCCAATTCAGATCGACCGTTGTCAACGTTAATTAGCCATTACCTAAACGAGCAGGGCACTGGGAACGAGTTTATTAGAATTAATGCAATTACGAAATTAAGTTTCTGACATGAAACAGCATGTTGAAATTAGTATCTGTACAAAGTGTGATGTGATTTGGGTGAATTCTGTCGGAATTATAAACTTTTGAAATTGTGTTGTCCAGCCAAAATTTTACAGTGAATGACAACGTCAAACATTTACAGAGTTTGTATGGGGAAATAGCCATCTTTGATGCCCTCTAGCATCGTCAATATTAAGCCGAAGCTCGCCAAACTTTCCAGACTAGCTAAGTTTGATCTGCTCTCTCAGAAAATGATGCCCATTTTTTGCAAGTTTCTTATATATTGAATTAGTTTTACGGACTTGGTCCCAGTCCCCTGCTCGTTTAGGTAATGGCTTATTGGAATAGGTGTATACCTAGTAGATATTTGTATTTTTCTTGTTCCCCTAGTTCCTTGAATATATATCTAGTAGATATTCAACTGGTGCACTAAAGAAGGCATCCTCTGGTAAGCCAAGCAATAGTGAGTCGGGTTTTTAGAGATACTCAGAATAGCCTGAAAAACAGCAAAACTGATAAGAACTTTTTGTAAAGTTTATACATAGCAACCTCAAACTGTTTTATTAACTAGTCCCCTAGCATAAGCGGTAAAACAAGATTCTAGCCGGAGGCACTCAAACAGACAAAACTAGACTTAATGTATCTGTTTTTATATTTCTATTTTCAAACTACGAATAACTCGGTCACAAAAGTAAACTTTCTTTGGCACTACTTTGTCGCGAGTTTCAGTCGAGAAATTTCGCACCTAAGAAACCATATTTTGTTGATTCTTTGGTGTATGTTTAATTTAATCGATTTTCTTTGAGTTTTTCATAATCATTGGCTATACAAGCATCAAGAGTTCCAGACTTCCGTACGCGCGCAATGCATTGTAAGATTATTTCTTCATGAAAAGTGAGCACCAAGTGAACAAAAACATAGCTTGGGCTCCCTCTGCCTAGAATTGGTGCTCACTTTTCCTTTGTAATAATCTCATAATGCATTGCGTGCGAACCGAAAGTCTGGAACTCTTGATGCTTTTATTAAGAAAGCTTAGCGGAAGACTGAAAACATTGAAAGCCTGTTCACTGTGTGAGGTTCCTCGTCTATGCTCATGGCATGCTGTGTTTCCTTGATGCATCAGATAATCATGCCCATTCATTGCGACGCACAAGAAGAACAAACATTAGCTACAGCTATGGGTTTATTGACATTTTGTTGACTACTTATTTATATTATCCCATCCTTTCCTAATTTTCTTTTGGTTTTCACTGTTTCTTTCCTTTTTCTTGTATAGTTTTTTTGTATATTTAATTGTTTCCTCTCCGTCTGTCGACTAGCAGTCTGTCTGTTGTAGTTTTCCATTCTCGTAGCCTGGTCATTGTTCATTCAATTTATTTTTTCTACCTTCTTTTCTAATGTCATATTTAGTCTCATTTACAAAAACAGATGGCCCATAAAAAGCCTAAATTCTAGTTCTACTTTTAGAAACCAATGGAAGAAAAAGGACGACATTTTCCATGATACAAAAAAATATCTATCATCACAAGAATGTACATGGCCAGGATATACGAACATGCCACCATATACGAACATGGTTCGAGAACCGTCGTAGCAAATACAAGAGGGACGAGAGAGACAGCGGGAAGAGAGGGACGGGAGACAGCATGAGGGGATGGACGAGAGACAGCGTGGGAAGAGAGGGACGGGAGACAGCGGGATGAGAGGGATGGGAGACAGCGTGTGGAGAGGGACGAGAGACAGCGGGATGAGAGGGATGGGAGACAGCGTGAGGAGAGTGACAGGAGACAGAATGAACCGATAGCAATTATCAGGAATATGAGAGCAGAAGGAGGCCGAAGACAAAGGGAAAAAGACAGGAAAAGGAGATAATTTCTTTGAAACGAAATACATGTAAATACTAAATGTAAATATCTACACCTGTTTTCAAAAACGTGGCCTTTTAAAATACAAATTAGTAAAATAGTAAAAAGGAATTGATTAGAGAAACAATGAGCCAGAGTTCAGCTTGAGTGCATTTCTTTTGTTTCTCTAATTAATTCCTTTTTTGCTATTTCATTATTTTGTATTTTGTAAAACGGCAACGTTTTTGAAAACATGTACTACCGGTATCTCTTTTTTAGCTATTTAGTGTTATTGTTTTGCCACAAAAATCATGCAAAAAGGATTGAATAATAGTTTCATTCCTCATAACATATGGCAAACAAGTATTTGAATATTCAGAGAATACATGTACTAGAGTGATTCCAATAAACCTGGGCACTACTAATTAGCTGTCGGTGCTTATTAGATGAAAAGGAACAAAAGAAAACAAAAGAGTGAGTGAGTGTCTAATAGTGTGTATTGGTGTAATTAGTAATGCCCAGGTTTATTGGAATCACTATCTCTTTCTTTAGATATTTAGTGTTATTGTTTTGCAACAAAAATCATGCAAAAAGGATTGGATAACAGTTTCATTCCTCAACATGGCAAACAAGTATTTGAATTTTCAGAATAAAAATACTTATCAAAGAATACATGTGAATAAAGGAAATTACAATTTTTGAACAAATAAAATGTTTTAAGAATAAATTAGTCAGATTGTTGTACATTTACATTATTATTTACATTATCAAATGTATTTCATAAAAAATATCAAATAAGTGTTTGAATATGGTGGAATTCTGACAAATCAATAATCTGAATTGCATCAGAATCATTCCAATGATCCCGCCAAATAAGAGTGGGAAGATTGGGAGGGAAAATGGGAGGAGGGAAATTGCGATTTTCAAAAAATACTCTACTTTTCAACCCTTCGATTTTTAAAAGTACACCTATTTTTAAAATTACCCCCTCTATTTTCAAAAGTACCCCTCTATTTCATAGTCCTCGATTTGGGAAAGTTCCCTCGATTTCACACCCCTCGATTTGAGTTCCCTCGATTCATTACCCTTGATATTGAAAAAGAGACACGTTTTGTAAAACGTGACTCGTTCTGTTTAGGCCCCCTCAATAGCTGATATCGAAGTTACACTCCAATGACTCTGAACAACGGTTTCAAGTCGAGGCTATTGGGTCAGAACAAAAACTTGACCCGATAGCCTCGACTTGAAACCTTTGTTCAGAGTCATTGGAGTGTAACTTCTATATCAGCTATTTACCGCCATCCTTGAGATCCACTTGATATAACATGTTTTCTCTCTTCAGGGATGAAGACATTCCCCAGGGGTGGATTTAGGGTGGGGCGAAGGAGGCACACAGCCCCCCCTTTTGGAAATTAGAAAAAAAATATAGTACACTGATATAGCATATTGTATTCAGTATGGTAGGTTGTCTGCACTAAATCTAGTACACTGATATAGCATATTGTATTCAGTATGGTACAAATGTAGGTTGTCTGCACTAATTCTAGTTCACTGATATAGCATATTGTATTCAGTATGGTAGGTTGTCTGCACTAAATCTAGTACACTGATATAGCATATTGTATTCAGTATGGTAGCTAGGTTGTCTGCACTAAATCTAGTACACTGATATACATGTAGCATATTGTATTCAGTATGGTAGGTTGTCTGCACTAAATCTAGTACACTGAAATAGCATATTGTATTCAGTATGGTAGGTTGTCTGCACTAAATCTAGTACACTGATATAGCATATTGTATTCAGTATGGTATGATAGGTTGTCTGCACTAAATCTAGTACACTGATATAGCATATTGTATTCAGTATGGTAGGTTGTCTGCACTAAATCTAGTACACTGATATACATGTAGCATATTGTATTCAGTATGGTAGGTTGTCTGCACTAAATCTAGTACACTGAAATACATGTAGCATATTGTATTCAGTATGGTAGGTTGTCTGCACTAAATCTAGTACACTGATATAGCATATTGTATTCAGTATGGTAGGTTGTCTGCACTAAATCTAGTACACTGATATAGCATATTGTATTCAGTATGATAGGTTGTCTGCACTAAATCTAGTACACTGATATAGCATATTGTAATCAGTATGGTGCAAATGTAGGTTGTCTGCACTAATTCTAGTACAGTAAATAATGTCTTCAAGAAGAAGGTAGTTCCTGTGTTACGTTGGTGTTAATATCTTGTCATCACTGAAACAGTAAAATAGTAGAAATCAGCGTAAAAATGTCATCATGGTCTTCCTTCTCCTGCAGGGAATCAATGAGCAACAGTCTACAAGTTCCAATGTTAAACCTGGTTCAGACTTATGAAAACAGGCCTGACGAAAGTAAAAGTGAAAGCATCAGATTTTTCAGTTCCATTTTCTGGTACTCGAACTTAAGCTTGCATCGGGCAGTTTGCATACACCTAAAATGTATTTCAAAAAAAGGTTGTCAAGGACATCAGTCCATAGGCAACTTAGGTAAAACGTAGTTGCAAGACCGAACTACATTATGCTAACAGCTTGAATGACATGTATGCCAGAAATATTTCATAAAATTTGATGCAAAATTTATCTGCGCATGTTGAAATGAAATTAGGTATGATATCATACAGGCTTTCATACCTTTTTAGTTATTCAATCTGTTACCATAAAGCAGTTCGGTCATGGAACGATGTATAACCTATCACCTATGGACTGATGTCTACGACAACCTTTTTTGAAATAGGTATATATAACACCAGGTTCTTGTGCTGTGAAAACCAGGCCTTACCGACCTAACTCGGGGTGTGGCTTATCTGCGAGTGCGGCTTATACACCAGTGAATACTGTACTTACTTTTGAAAGCCAAGACGTGACACAATATCGCGCACATTGCCAATCAATCCCTCGTATTCCTGCGGCGAGTCCAAGATGAGAGAATACAGCATTGTCATGTAGTTGTCTATACAATCATTGGAAGGGAGTTCTCCTGTTATGGGCAGCGGTAAGTCTTGAAATCCATGCGTCAAGACGGCCCGCAGAGAATCTAAATGCTGTTGTAGCAGATCGTTGGTCGTGCACTGTGTGTTTGACTCCATTTGGATTTTCTCGGTGGCTCGTTTCATTTCATTTATGTGTTTGCAGAGAATGGAGTTTTGGTCTTCGTATTCTGTTGCTGTCTTGCGCAGTTGTCGTAATTCATTTTCTTTTACTGAGACATGGAAAATGAATGCATAAGAATTATATAACGGCAGTCCTGCAAAGTCAGTCTTACTGCACTCTATTACTATACAGAGTTATTGTTTGTTGCTGTTATTGTTGTTGTTGTTGGTGGTGGTGCTGTTGCTGTTGTTGGTGGTACTGTTGTTGCTGCTGTTGTTGGTAGTGCTGCTGCTGCTGTTGTTGTTGTTGTTGTTGGTGCTGCTGCTGGTGTTGTTGGTGGTGGTGTTGCTGTTGGTGGTGCTGATGTTGGTGGTGCTGTTGTTGTCAGTTGTTGTTGGTGTTGGTGGTGGTGGTGCTGTTGCTGTTGTTGGTGGTGGTGGTACTGTTGTTGCTGCTGTTGTTGGTAGTGCTGCTGCTGCTGTTGTTGTTGTTGTTGTTGGTGCTGCTGATGTTGGTGGTGCTGTTGTTGTCAGTTGTTGTTGGTGCTGTTGTTGTTGGTGCTGCTGCTGGTGTTGTTGGTGGTGGTGTTGCTGTTGGTGGTGCTGATGTTGGTGGTGCTGTTGTTGTCAGTTGTTGTTGTTGCTGCTGTTGTTGGTAGTGCTGCTGCTGCTGCTGTTGTTGTTGTTGTTGGTGCTGCTGATGTTGGTGGTGCTGTTGTTGTCAGTTGTTGTTGGTGCTGTTGTTGTTGGTGCTGCTGCTGGTGTTGTTGGTGGTGGTGTTGCTGTTGGTGGTGCTGATGTTGGTGGTGCTGTTGTTGGTGGTGGTGGTACTGTTGTTGCTGCTGTTGTTGGTAGTGCTGCTGCTGCTGTTGTTGTTGTTGTTGGTGGTGCTGCTGATGTTGGTGGTGCTGTTGTTGTCAGTTGTTGTTGGTGCTGTTGTTGTTGGTGCTGCTGCTGGTGTTGTTGGTGGTGGTGTTGCTGTTGGTGGTGCTGATGTTGGTGGTGCTGTTGTTGTCAGTTGTTGTTGGTGCTGTTGTTGTTGTTGTTGGTGGTGCTGTTGTTGTTGGTGCTGTTGTTGTTGGTGGTGGTGCTGTTGTTGCTGCTGTTGTTGGTAGTGCTGCTGCTGTTGTTGTTGTTGTTGTGGCTGTTGGTGGTGGTGCTGTTGTTGTTCTTGCTGTTGGTGGTGTTGTTGCTGCTGTTGTTGTTGCTGTTGGTGGTGTTGTTGCTGCTGTTGTTGTTGGTGGTGGTGGTGGTGCTGTTGTTGTTGCTGTTGTTGTTGGTGTTGTTGTTGGTGCTGCTGCTGCTGCTGTTGTTGTTGGTGGTGGTGTTGCTGTTGGTGGTGTTGATGTTGGTGGTGCTGTTGTTGTCAGTTGTTGGTGGTGGTGGTGCTGTTGTTGCTGCTGTTGTTGGTAGTGCTACTGCTGCTGCTGTTGTTGGTGCTGTTGTTGGTGCTGCTGTTGTTGGTGCTATTGTTGTTGGTGCTGCTGTTGTTGTTGTTGGTGTTGCTGTTGTTATTGTTGTTGGTGCTGCTGTTGTTGTTGTTATTGTTGGTGCTGCTGTTGTTATTGTTGTTGGTGCTGTTGTTGTTGTTGGTGCTGCTGTTTGTTGTTGCTGCTGCTGCTATTGTTGTTGGTGCTGTTGTTGGTGCTGCTGTTGTTGGTGCTATTGTTGTTGGTGCTGCTGTTGTTGGTGCTATTGTTGTTGTTGCTGCTGTTGTTATTGTTGTTGGTGCTGTTGTTGTTATTGTTGGTGCTGCTGCTGTTGTTATTGTTGTTGGTGCTGTTGTTGTTGTTGGTGCTGCTGTTTGTTGTTGCTGCTGCTGCTATTGTTGGTGGTGGTGGTGCTGTTGTTGCTGCTGCTGTTGTTGTTGGTGCTGCTATTGTTGGTGGTGGTGTTGCTGCTGTTGTTTGTTGTCCTTGCTGCTGTTGTTGTTGGTGGTGGTGCTGTTGTTGTTGTTGTCGTTGGTGGTGCTGTTGTTGGTGTTGGTGCTGGTGCTGTTGTTGGTGCTGCTGCTGTAGTTGGTGGTGCTCTTGTTATTGTTGTTATTGTTGTTGGTATTGGTGGTAGTGGCACTGGCGAGGGTGTTGCCATTGCTTTTGTCAAGCTTTTCTTAGTGGTGACACTGATGTTGCTGTTGGTATTGGAGTCATACATGTAGCTACTGTTGAACAAGTTGGGTTAATCATGTAAAACCTCTCCAGGCTGCTCACCTTTATTGTGATTGAGAAATTCTTCTGTAAAGATAGGAATACTAAATGAAGGGAGATCTTCCTCCTCCTCGCCATCATTGCTTTTCCCATTAACAGTTTGCATGTGTTTGCGTCCATAAATGTGCTCTTTCTTGTTGTGCAAGTTATTGAAGTACTGATTGCATGGCTTGCAATACAAGTCATCTTCTTCACACAGCTTTGTGAATCAGAACAATGGATGTGTAAGACATTAGCAACTCAACAAAACCGGATACATTACAGGCTAGTTTACCCTTAGAGTCGTTTTCATATGAGTGGGAACGTTACTGTATTGTGCCGAAATTGAAAGACTATGATTGGATGTGATGCATCTGTACGATTTTTGATTGGTTCAGAAAGGAAGCTGGTACCATAGGTTTCCCAAGATTTCACACTTATACGAAAACGATGGATCATTCACGACTTAGCTACAATGTAAGCTGTGGAATAGATGTAAGTCACAAAATGATCCATGTAAATGTTATCATCTAATCATCCTTCAACAAGGCCATAGATACATGTAGTCATATTTGATTGTCATTCACATTCAAATACAACCACATTCATACTAAAAGTAGTCGTTGATGATGAAGTGAATTACCTCAATTCCATTCGAATAGCACCCATCAGTCGATTCTGTACCTAAAGAGATGTATCATTATTGGTATTCAGTGGTTGGTCCATTAGATAAGAGTCTGTCATTTCATTCATTCATCCATCCATCCATCCATCCATCCATCCATCCATCCATCCATCCATTCATTCATCCATCCATCCATCCAATAATCATCCATTCATCCATCCATTCATTCATTCATCCATCCATCCATCCATCCATCCATCCATCCATCCATCCATCCATCCATCCATCCATCCATCCATCCATCCATCCATCCATCCATCCATCCATCCATCCATCCATCCATCCATCCATCCATCCATCCATCCATCCATCCATCCATCCATCCATCCATCCATCCATCCATCCATCCATCCATCCATCCATCCATCCATCCATCCATCCATCCATCCATCCATCCATCCATCCATCCATCCAAACATCCATCCATTCATTCTCCATCCATTCAGCCATCCATCCATTCATCATCCATCCATCCATTCATTCATCCATCCATCCATCCATCCATTCATTCATTCATCCATCCATCCATCCATCCATCCATCCATCCATCCATCCATCCATCCATCCATCCATCCATCCATCCATCCATCCATCCATCCATTCATTCATTCATCCATTCATTCAACCATCCATCCATTCATCCATCCATTCATCCATTTATTCATCCATCCATTCATCCATCCATCCAATCATCCAATCATCCATTCATCCATCCATTCAGCCATCCATTCATTCATCAATCCTTCCATCTATCCATCCATTCATCCATCCATTCATCCATTCAACCATCCATCCATCCATCCATTCATTCATCCATTCATTCATTCATTCATTCATCCATTCATCCATCCATTCAACCATCCATTCATCCATCCATCCATTCATCCATCCATTCATCCATCCATTCAACCATCCATTCATCCATCCATTCATCCATCCATCCATTCAACCATCCATTGATCCATCCATCCATCCATTCATTCATCCATCCATTCATTCAAACAATTCACTCACATTTTCTTTTCCTTTCTTCCTGCTTCTTAAGAAAAGCCTTGTATGCATCAGTCTGTTGGTAGCTTTCCAGCTCTGCAACATATCTTTCTTTGTCTCTCTCTGCTTCATCTAGATATTTCTGCAAAAGAGACAGCATATTACAAGACATGCATCCAAAAGGGGTGAGGTATAGTTTATATATTTGACACTGACTACAGGAATATCATTAGAAGCCAGCAAATTGTGAACTTTTTTTTTTTTAACCTTTATTTAAGCACAAAATTATCAACAGCTTTAGAAACTGGTTTACATGATAGTTGTGAGAATATTTGTATAAAAATCAATGTACAGTATATGATGCATACATAAAACATATAATAATAAACTCTGTGACAGCTACTTGTAAAATCAGTGCCACCTACTCTTGCCAATTATGGTATAATAATAATATTAAATAATAAATAAGTTCTTGAGAAACGCATCATACAATAGTCTCGATGCTTTTAACAATTACTAAGGACAAAACAGTGGCAAAAGCTAAATAGAAGGAAAAAAAAGGTATTAAATATTCCTAGTAAACAGGAAGGTTTTAAGTGAAGATTTGAAGGCAGCAACGGAGGCAGAGTGTTTTAAGTTTTCAGGGAGATTGTTCCAGAGCTTAATTACAATGTACTGTTATTGTTGCATCAGAACACAGTTTAACTAAAATGGTCACAAATAAACATTGTATTTTAAAATAGAACAGATTTCAGACGTTTTTTTCCCTCCCTTTTATAAGTCCCGCCGGTTATAAGCCCCCCCCCCCCCAATTATAAGCCCACCCCAAAACCCTTACGAAATTGTTTAAGCCCAGGGCTTTAATATAACCGGAATTCTACATGTACGATATATAGTCAAACTCACCTGTTTTTGATCTTGAGTCATCTTACTCCACTGAGCTCCTAGCAGCTTAGTTACCTCAGGGAAAGGTAAATCAGGATGTTCAGCCCTGATCTTTTCTCTGTTGTTATTTAAGAACTGTACATAGGCAGTTAAAGGGGCCCTTGGAGCATTTGCATCTCGTAGTGTTTTTCTTCTCTTTTTACCTTTAGGCCATCCTCCTTTCTTTTTCTGTAACAAAGAACAAATTAATGACATATTTAGTGGCAAATTAGTATGTCAGTACACAAGTGTATTAAGGGTCACGCGTTTATTAGTTTTCCGACGAAGGGCTCAGACTCGAAATGTCAGTAAAGTGAAGTGCCATTTAATATTATTATAGAGTGCAAACACTAAAACCATGAAACAGTGCTAACTACTACCGAATGAATGGTTTAGTGAGGACTCCTGATTGGCACCGAAGACCGGCAACGGTTCATCGGACTGCCGAAAAGTTGTTCAAACTTGATCATTTCGAGGGAGTAAAAGTCGTAACAAGGTTTCCGTAGGTGAACCTGCGGAAGGATCATTTCCGATTGCTGTCCAAGCCCAAACCACTTGGTCACACCATGAATTCGTCTGAAAGTGTTTTGTTTTCTATAACTATTGTTCTATTGGTGCTATTTGTACTGTTACACGGTTTTAGTGTCTCACACTCTACACTGACGCAGCCCATACATGTACTATAGTGTACTCACTAGTTCCCATTTTGATTTGACTTACAGTTGTTTTGTCAGGAATTGCTACTTGAACCTGTCTATCATGAAGAAGATCATCACCACTAACAAATCTGTCATCACTATCACCTCCACTTAATATATCAACTGTGATACAATAAAATCAATGTATAATGAACAAATAATACAATTGCTATCACATATAATAGTATGCCATCCATTCATTGACTGCACTAATAATATAATTATATTCTGGAGGTCAGAGAGTTTTTCTCTTCTCTGAATTGGGCTACACATGTAAAGCTCCGAAGGATTCGGATGGGTAATTAATAGCACTTTTCTATCTAATAATATGATAAGAAAGTTGTTTGCATGAATAATAATATTTAAAAAAAATAAAATAATAATAATAATAATAATTAGTGGGTTGTAACATAAATTTATAATAATTTCAACTTCCTATGTTCTTCAAGCAGGTGTTTTTTATAGACCATATTTTTGTCTCTCCTCTAGATGGATCTAGTGTTCTTAAATATTAAATCAAAGATGTCTACATTGGGTGACCATTCATTTGCAAATTAAAATTGATGTAAAGGGGTTGGTTTGGATTTATCAGGGTTTGGTTAGATGGAGAGCCTTTAATTGTAGGGGACTTTGTGTCCTATTGTTTCTTTGCCACCCCTTTGGCAAATTGTAAAATAAATAATAAATAAAATAAATATATAACCTTGAGAAAGGTCAGACACAAAGTCAGCTTCAGACGTAGGGAGATTCTGCCTTTCCTGGACAGTGTGATGAAATTCTGTTGGCGTTCCATGACTGGCCGGAGTAAACCGCAATCTGAAAAAAAAAAAATTTATAAATCACAAGCGGTTTTCCATACGCTCGTGGTTCCACTTGAGTTTTGAACATTTTGTGGCATCAAATCCATTGTCAATAAGAGTACAGACAATGGAAAACCGCTTGCGATTTCTTTTTTACAATAACAAAGTCAAAAAAACATCCAAAAGCAAGGATAAAGTTTGAAAGAAAAAACGTTTCAAGCACGCGCTGGATCCGTGCACAAGCGATTCGTCATTCTATGTGTCTGCCCTCTTATTGACAATGGCTGAGAGCCAATCAGATTGCGAGATTAAGCTCTGTTATTGTAAAAAAAAAAAAAAAAAAAAAAAAAAACATGCATGTGCAAATATTATTATCCCAAAAAAAAGATTGATTTTGGTCTTGAGTGGTCATGTAGTAAGTAATGCAATGTATGTATTATAATTTATAATATTCATTAATAATTCATTAGGCAGCTGTCCAATCTGTGCTCAGCATTCTGGTCACGTGGCTACCTTGTAACTCCCATACAATTTCCAAGAAACTTAAAGCACGGGGAGGGCTTGAATAGTTGGCAGGGAATAGGTGGGGTTGATTAATTACTGCTATTGTTCATAAGTATGATACAGAATAGTAATAAAGCTTATTAGTATTCTGTATCTGATACAGAATACTAATAGACCTTATTAGTATTCTGTATCAGATACAGAATACTAATAAGCTCTATAAGTATTCTGTATCGATCAATGCATTATATGAGAGGAAAATACATTATCCTAAAAGCTAATTAAGAGCTATTGGAGCTTAGACCTTCACAGTTTTAACTTACTTACTAATGATACAATCATTGAATTTCTAGCTTTGTGCGGCAATACTTTCACAATCTCAAATAAATTATAACAAACTTTGAAAGACACGAGATTACTTCAAATTAAGGACTTAGCACAGTTCTCGCTAAATATTGCGTTACTTGCTACATTATTCTTTTCAAGAACCTCGAATTAGAAGATGGTAAAGTAATGTTAGTCGAACTAGAACTTCATACGGAATTTATGTGCCAAAAGACAAGTCAATAGACTCTTTCCTTGCTACCTTGTTTTTACGAGACATCTGCCATTCTTCAAAACTCTTTACACTCCACTTTGTGCTAGTTTGGGCACATTCCCTCAACAACTGACTCTCTTGTGATGCACTTTTGGCAGTTTACGAAAATTGCCAGTCATCGTCTCAAGTGCCCGTCTTAGCTCTAAGACCTTCCTGCGAGAACTGTTCTTGATTTGATTGAAAAGAATCAAAACTCCGTTCGCATTTCATTCACAATTAAAGCCCCCTTTGAAAACCAAACAAAAGTGTAAATGTACTATTCTAAATGAAAAAGCATTCATATTACATATTTGTCGTATTTGTTCTTTGTATATGACTCAATGAGCAATCAACTCTATTCAAAAACTACCAAGTATGAAAAGAAATAAAACATTTATTAAACAATCGATATATTAACTAAGCTATAATACCAAACTGCTTTCATTGTTCAGTGCGGACAAGCAATCGGAATGAGAATTGAATGCTAAAAGAACAGTTATTATATTCTTTTCATCTCAATCAAATATTGACTACAATTCTGGTTGAAACGCCTACCTGGTTCAAACAATGATTAAACACTATCATAAGTAATTTACAATATTCGTGACAATGTTGTATCTTATTTACAATCTCTCGCCTTCGGCTCGAGATTGAAAATAAGATACAACATTGCCACTCATATTGTAAATACTACTTGAACTTACATTATCAAATAAGCAGAATTCCACACAAAAAAAAGACATTTCAATTTTTTTACAATCTTGACATTTAAATGATTGACAGGCTGATTGTGATAAGCAGATGATGCATAAATTATTCAGATTAAAAAAAATTATCATCAGTATCATATTATACCCTAGTAATATTTGTGAGACTTGTTTTTACTTCCGGCAAACGTGAGATGTTTCAGAGCCAATACCTTCCATCTACTCCTACTGTAGCAACAGCTAGATCGTGATCTTCTTGTCCTTGATGTTTAACACTGACTTCAACAGGATCAAAGCTGTTCAAAGTAAATCCAGCGAGAGACGTAACGGTTGCATGGCCATCTAGAGTAGGAGTCAGAACTGCTAAACCACTCGTGTAGCATGTTGAATTCACAGCAGCAGAAACACTCGTATTTGCATCTAAAACATGAGCCAGAACAGACGATGTAGACACATCAGTTTCTAAGTCTTGGTCCTGTAATTCGTCAGCTACTCCTAGATCCATTGCATTTCCATCAAAAAGTCGATCACAGACAACAGGAAGTGAGTTTGTGGAGACTTTCGAACGGAAGTGAGTTTGATTTGGTTGTATTTAGAGGGGGGTTGTGCTTTCTTGTTCGAAAAGCTCCCAACGCTAATGGCGAACACGCAATATCAAAGACCACCCTCTTGTGAAGAACCTATGGAAGAACCCGGATGTTATGACGTATTACTTTAAAAAAATTATAAATAATCGCTCTAAATTTCGTTACTTAGTAAAAAATATCATTTATGTTATCTAAATTATTATACTTTGTTCAAATTAAAAGCGATTTCATTTCTAGTTTGTGGGAGTTTTTTAATATTTATGAAAAATTCACAAGTTTCGCTATTTCAGTGTGACGTCATGACAGTATCCCGGATGTGCAGACGCGCGGGGAATATAAAAACAAGATTTGCAACTACATGATATAATGGCGGCCAAATTGTGCTTTTCTATGCCTTCTTGAGATAAAATATAAAGTATTATTGGCTCCAACTGGAAGAACAACATTTACGCTATGTATAGATAGGCTATGCGTTTACAAAATACACGTAAAAGCCATATCATTCAGTGGAGCGAGACGTGTAAACAGCTGATTCTTCGGGACAGAGATCGATTCCTGCATCCGTCTTGCTGGTAAGCTCAAAGTTTATCGTTTAAGTATTCAAGTTTATACTAGTCTTACTACGTAAGTATTTAGTGCAGCATCAGTGATGTCTTCATACCCGATGTGTTATTAATATAGTCAGTTGAGCTATTCATTCAGTAATAATAATAATAATAAAACTTTATTTCTACACGGTGTCACATCATTAAAATAAATGCTCTTCCTGAGAGCCGTGTTACATTGTAATAATAATTAAATTAATATAGTGTTCAGATATGGTAGCTCAGTTGTTCTACATAGACTTTTATTTAGTACCAGTAGTTTGCATACAATGAAGACATTGTATTCAACCAATCACAGCGCGCGAAATCATTTCTCAACCAATCAGAATGCTTGGATACGGCATGATGATGGCGCGATACGGTCACGGTACGGCACGAACCGTACCGTAACAACTACTTCCCACTCATACGAAAACGACTCTAATACGAACGACTGTAGTAGTCTAGAACTGGTATTGACGCGAACCGGTCCAAGCATTGTTAATAGCTAAACTGATTTAATAATTAACAAATAGATGTATGACCAAGAGTACATGAATGGTTACTGCCTGGTGGCCCGAAAAGGGAAGGGGACTTTTTGGGCCTCCACGGACCCGGTACAGGCTACCTGGTTCCCCTCCCCTTGGAGAGCCTGTAGGGTAGGGATCAGAGGGACTAGGGATCGGAGGGAGGGGGAAGGGGACTGAGGAGAGGAGGGAAGAGGAGGGTGCCTACTGTACATTGCAGGTACCTACAGTGAATGACATACATGTATATCTTTAGAACTTGCATGGTACCTGATAGATAAATTTGGCCTCTCAGAATTAAGATTCACGAAGTTCAGTATTGGTACAGGTGCATTTTAGGCTTGTTGACTTATTGGAATATACAATGTACATAGAATCTATCTCATTTTCCTTTTTTTTCTTCCCTATTTCACTTTATATTACTTTATAAGTCCTCAGGGATTTACTGATCAACGTCGTTCTTTCAGCGTCAGTTACGTGTACCTACTTATAGCGCTATATAAATATATAGTTATTGTTACTTTGATGCTGATTAATCAAATTAAATCTATAAATAAACCATTCATCTTTCTAATTTTAATCTGACAATATTTTTTAATAAATACTGAATCTGGCATAATTAAGTACATTTCTTCTTTCTCTGGTGGGCACTCGTATGTTCTTCCACTGCCCTTCCATTCACACGAAAGTAGTTCTCGTGACTGAGTGTTGTCTTTGACCTCTCTTTGCCGAGTATTCAAACGAACCAATGTTTGTATTGTAAAAGTCTTGCATGTGCAATGACCAAGCCTTCAGGGCAATCACGATCATATTTGGGCCTTTGGGGGGTTTCATCACTTTCGATACAAATACGAAGGAATGACGAACGACGGTGAGATTGCCCGTATGTTTCTTTCAGTCATGGATAAATCACGATATCCAAATATCAACCTACTGATGATTGTCGACAGAGATATATTTGCCCAGGTGCGAAAGATCATTGAGAGTACATGACATTGTTTTCTTTTTGAGTGTTTTGACTACCTGCGGTTAATATTCCTCCAACTTGTCAAAAGATGCGCTGATAATTACTATAGTAGCAATCGATTAAAATCGCAACGCATCAGTTCATCAGTGTCTAGTGCGGGAAAATCCAAACCAGAGAGCAGTTCTGCAGCCACTGTGCATTTGCAGTAAGATTGAAGCATGGAATTAAAGTTGCACGTACACGCTGCAGTGGTCGCGTTAATCTTGTGTTGGTTGGTGTATGCGACGGCTTATTCTACGGCTCAAGAGGACACGCTAGCAGGTCCAGGGTACGTATGCAATAAACGAAGTGTTGTATGTCCATAAATATAATGAAATCAGTCATCTTCCAGTAATTAGGCCCGAAACGATAACAACACGATTCTCCTTCTTGTTAAGAATAATATTGATTTTATGGTTCGCTGGTGATTTGTATTTGAGTTTTGTGATCTGACGACAAATGTTCTTTCTCCAGGTTGAATGTATGCGTCAAGAAACGAGCACTGGTACGACACTTTATTACCACAAAATCGTTTGCTGAGCCAGTGTACAAGCCCTATTTACGACCATGTAACAACTGGAGTACTAGACTATGCTCATCCTACAAGTAAGTGACCGTCTAGACACTATCTGAACATGTCACCGTGTAGCATGGACTTTAAAATACTGTAAGTCTCTCAATCCTTAAGGTGGCGCGCAACATTTCCCCTCAATCTCTAATTCCCCTTGAATCTCAGATCTCATTAGTACTAAAACAATCAGGTTTTTAGATCTTTATTCGGCAATTTCTTAATCTTCCCTAATCCCATATCATTACCAGCCAAGAGAATTTTAGATTGGATCAACAAATGTTCTATTAAAGATTTCAGAAATGTGTTTCACATTTGCAGTTCTCTTAAAATCATATTATGAAGTCAATATTCTGATAGTGTCAATGCGTGATATCCACAAGTTTCCCAGTGCGAGGATACGCTCTATAAACTCATCCAAAACGCTTTATTCTAATAGATTTGATTGTTTCTTTGCGCTTCTTTCTCTATCTAAATTTTTGCGGGTAACATTCCGTAACCGCATGCTGGGTCGTTTCCACCGCAACTTCTTGAAACTGATTCCTTTATGTGATAACCTTTCTTTTAGATTTAGTGTTTTATCTAGACTTATTTGCTCAAGTTACCGTTGGATATTCTATAAAGGGTGTTACTGTATTTATCATCGTTTGATCAGTCATCATTTTTATCAACTGATCTAGAAGGTATAGACACGTATTTGACTACTTGTTTCGTAGCCTCTTTAGGGCATCTTTCAGATGCAGTGAAGCAGTAAATATGTAGTGTCTATATTGCTGTACGTTGTGGACGCTTGGCTATGGTTTTATATAGTGCTATTGAGTATGCCCAGTAACTGCGAGGGCAAATACTAAGGCTAATTTCCCACCACGAGTCGAATGTATATGATTGTTTGTAAACCGCTTTGAGGTACATACCGGGATTATTTGATAACAACAAGATTAGTTCACAGCTTGAGAAGCAGACATGTGTACGAAAAGGTTATTGAAGGTGTCACTGGGAATCAGAGGGAAACTGATCACTTCCCCTCCGGCTGAATGATTTAGAACAATAAACAAACCCCTGACCTGATTGGTTAGCAGAGGCAAGGAGGGGTGATGTATTTTGTTAAGCCGCATCTACACGAACAAGTTTTCCTTGACAAGGAAAACTTCACAATTTTTGTCATCTACACGAGCAAGTTTTCCTTGACAAGGAAAAATTGACAATTTTTGTCATCTACACGAGCAAGTTTTCCTTGACAAGGAAAAATTGACAATTTTTGTCATCTACACGAGCAAGTTTTCCTTGACAAGGAAAAATTGACAATTTTTGTCATCTACACGAGCAAGTTTTCCTTGACAAGGAAAAATTGACAATTTTTGTCATCTACACGAGCAGTTTTCCTTGACAAGAAAAAAATTGACAATTTTTGTCATCTACACGAGCAAGTTTTCCTTGACAAGGAAAAATTGACAATTTTTGTCATCTACACGAGCAAGTTTTCCAGGAAAAATTGACAATTTTTGTCATCTACACGAGCAAGTTTTCCTTGACAAGGAAAAATTGACAATTTTTGTCATCTACACGAGCAAGTTTTCCTTGACAAGGAAAAATTGACAATTTTTGTCATCTACACGAGCAAGTTTTCCTTGACAAGGAAAAATGGACAATTTTTGTCATCTACACGAGCAAGTTTTCCTTAACAAGGAAAAATGGACAATTTTTGTCGTCTACACGAGCAAGTTTTCCTTGACAAGGAAAAATTGATAATTTTTGTCATTTACACGAGCAAGTTTATCTTGACAAGGAAAAAAAATTGACAATTTTTGTCATCTACACGAGCAAGTTTTCCTTGACAAGGAAAAATTGACAATTTTTGTCATCTACACCAGCAAGTTTTCCTTGACAAGGAAAATTACAATTTTTGTCATTTACACGAGCAAGTTTTCCTTGACAAGGAAAAATTAACAATTTTTGTCATCTACACGAGCAAGTTTTCCTTGACAAGGAAAAATTGACAATTTTTGTCATCTACACGAGCAAGTTTTCCTTGACAAGGAAAAATGGACAATTTTTGTCATCTACACGAGCAAGTTTTCCTTAACAAGGAAAAATGGACAATTTTTGTCGTCTACACGAGCAAGTTTTCCTTGACAAGGAAAAATTGATAATTTTTGTCATTTACACGAGCAAGTTTATCTTGACAAGGAAAAATTGACAATTTTTGTCATCTACACGAGCAAGTTTTCCTTGACAAGGAAAAATTGACAATTTTTGTCATCTACACCAGCAAGTTTTCCTTGACAAGGAAAAATTACAATTTTTGTCATTTACACGAGCAAGTTTTCCTTGACAAGGAAAAATTAACAATTTTTGTCATCTACACGAGCAAGTTTTCCTTGACAAGGAAAAATGGACAATTTTTGTCATCTACACGAGCAAGTTTTCCTTGACAAGGAAAAATGGACAATTTTTGTCATCTACACGAGCAAGTTTTCCTTGACAAGGAAAAATTGGCGATGTTTTTGTCGTCTGTCAAGGAAAACTTGCTCGTGTAGATTCAGCTTTATAGTCTGGGAAAGATGTTGATGTTTTTGTTCTTCAACTAAGTTTGCTTTTCATGCAATGCCGCAACGTCACTAATGAGGCTTGAAGAGAGTCCACTCGTCCCGCGGCACACCCGTTACCAAATATCTCTAAAACACCCCTCCGGCTGAATATGACTCTGACTCTGACGTTGAGAATAGTTTCTATGTCACTCAGTAGGAATGAGAAAACAAATGTTCTCCCGTTGAATAGTCAGTCTGTCTAAACACCACCTCTATAAAGACATTTGAAAGGGATAAGTTTTTTAATTGCTTCCAGACTATGAAAACCATTGAATTCTATTAGACTTGAGTATGACCTAAACAGACATAATTCATCAATCGATTTTGGATCGCATTTCGTCGGCCTATAAAATCAAAGGTTAAAGAATAAGGCGGTCAGTAGAACAGCCATGCTTGCAAGGAATAGTATGTCATCCGGCCTTACCTTTTCTCTTCCTTTTCCTTCTCTTTTCTTTCCTTTTCTTCATCTTTCCTCATTTTCTCTCTTCACTTTCTTTTCACATTTCCTCTCACGCACTCCCACTCCCCTTCCCTCTTCCAATTCACATTTATTTTACTTTGCTCCTCCTTACGTTTTCTCTCTTCTCTTCTTCTCTTTCATTACTGATTGACTCATCATTTTGGTCCAGTTTCTTAATAACTAGCGTTATTCTTTTTTGTTAGAACTTTATACAAAAGAAGCTTTCGTGAAGTTAAACTCACTAAATTCGATGTAGTGACGTACTACACCTGTTGCCCAGGTTGGAGAAGAGAGGAAGGAAGCAACCAATGTAACGTCGGTAAGGGAGATAAAGCATGAGTACACGCAACAACAAAAACAAATAAACAAACAAAAACTACAAACAAGCCAACAATACAAGCGCGCGAGAAATCCCAAGATGCCTTGCGCACCTTCCACGCTGTTTGATTAGTCCAATCACAGGCATCCGAACCATTTCTTCTGAGGCTACTTATAGTAATATTTTAATGAGATAAATAAAAATATAATGTGTACGCGCGCGTCTTTTTAAATGGGTTTCCTGTGGTAGAGAGCGCAGAATACGTATTATACTGGGCTCCCTGTTGTATGCTGATTTGTTCAATTTCTAATCTAAATAAATGTTGTTTCACTGATTTAATTCTTGTAGCAGTGTGCATCAAAGGTTGCAGGAATAATGGAGCTTGCACCAAGCCCGACTCGTGTACGTGTCCCCATGGATGGACTGGCAGTGACTGTGGCGAAGGTTAGAGATTGTTTCTTTCATGTTGGATCAAAGCTAAACTCTAAGAATGAACTCTATAAGTTTCAATAAGTTTGTTCGTTATCGCGCGCTACTCTGACAGTGTTCACTACCAGAAAACGTGCGTCTATACTCACATAGATGCACAGATGACGTCAAAATGTGGTGAGAACAAAAACGAAGTCGAGTGACGTGTCTGTTGTTCTCACCACATTTTGACGTCTACTGTGCATCTATAAGAGTACAGACGCACGTCAAAATGGAATCTATTTGTTTTATATGATATTTTGAGAATTGAGTGATTTTGTGACGTCATCTCCGCGGATCTAATAACACATGCATGGCCCTCGACCAATCAAAGCGCGCGTAATATACCAATTATTATATAATAGAGAATCAATCCTTAAAGAACGTGGGTACTTTATAACTACAACACAGCTTATAACTAGTATTGGATTTACTATCTCTAGATGTTAACGAGTGCGCAGATGAAAACGGTGGATGTTCTCAGATATGTATCAACAACCATGGTAGCTACAAGTGCTCTTGTAAAGACGGTTACATTGCTAAAGGAAAACGTTGTGAAGGTCAGTATGGGAATATCGCGCGACATACAAGTATATACCACAGGTAACCCACTCGGCGTAGTTTCCCTGACCACAGGTAACCCACTCACCATAGAAACCCTGACCACAGGTAACCCACTAGGCGTAGTAACCCTGACCACAGGTAACCCACTCACCATAGAAACCCTGACCACTGGTAACCCACTAGGCGTAGAAACCCTGACCACAGGTAACCCACTCACCGTAGAAACCCTGACCACAGGTAACCCACTCACCATAGAAACCCTGACCACAGGTAACCCACTCACCATAGAAACCCTGACCACAGGTAACCCCGCTCACCATAGAAACCCTGACCACTGGTAACCCACTAGGCGTAGTAACTCTGACCACAGGTAACCCACTCACCATAGAAACCCTGACCACAGGTAACCCACTAAGCGTAGTAACCCTGACCACAGGTAACCCACTCACCATAGAAACCCTGACCACAGGTAACCCACTAGGCGTAGTAACCCTGACCACAGGTAACCCACTCACCATAGAAACCCTGACCACAGGTAACCCACTAGGCGTAGTAACCCTGACCACAGGTAACCCACTCACCATAGAAACCCTGACCACTGGTAACCCACTCACCATAGAAACCCTGACCACAGGTAACCCCTCGGCGCGTAGTAACCCTGACCACAGGTAACCCACTAGGCGTAGAAACCCTGACCACAGGTAACCCACTCACCGTAGAAACCCTGACCACAGGTAACCCACTCACCATAGAAACCCTGACCACAGGTAATCCACTCACCATAGAAACCCTGACCACAGGTAACCCACTCACCATAGAAACCCTGACCACTGGTAACCCACTCACCATAGAAACCCTGACCACAGGTAACCCACTCACCATAGAAACCCTGACCACAGGTAACCCACTAGGCGTAGTAACCCTGACCACAGGTAACCCACTCACCATAGAAACCCCTGACCACAGGTAACCCACTAGGCGTAGTAACCCTGACCACAGGTAACCCACTCACCATAGAAACCCTGACCACTGGTAACCCACTAGGCGTAGTAACCATGACCACAGGTAACCCACTCACCATAGAAACCCTGACCACAGGTAACCCAATCACCATAGAAACCCTGACCACAGGTAACCCACTAGGTGTAGTAACCCTGACCACAGTTAACCCACTCAAAATAGAAACCCTGACCACAGGTAACCCACTCACCGTAGAAACCCTGACCACAGGTAACCCACTCGGCGTAGAAACCCTGACCACAGGTAATCCACTCACCATAGAAACCCTGACCACAGGTAACCCACTCACCATAGAAACCCTGACCACAGGTAACCCACTCACCATAGAAACCCTGACCACAGGTAACCCACTCACCGTAGAAACCCTGACCACAGGTAACCCACTCATCATAGAAACCCTGACCACAGGTAACCCACTCACCATAGAAACCCTGACCACTGGTAACCCACTCTCCATGGAAACCCTGACCACAGGTATCCCACTCTCCCAAAACCCCTGACCACAGGTAACCCACTCGCCGTAATAACCCTGACCACAGGTAACCCACTCATCATAGAAACCCTTACCACTGGTAGCCGACTCCGCTCCATAGAAATCCTGTCCACATGTATCCCACTCTCCCAAAATCCCTGACCACAGATAACCGACTCATCGAAAACCCTATCCACAGGTAACCCACCCTGTTTCCACATATTAAACGCCTAAGTGAGGCTACATGTAGCTTATAAATATTACGTTAACAATACCTTTTATCTATTGATAACTTTTAGTGTGTCTGCAGTGTAGCAGAGAATGGAAAATCATGGAGGAGAGAATGCATTGGCTCGAAAAGGTATTGTTTTAGACGCTTTGTATTACGAACCGTAAACTGAATTCAACCACGATCGATAAAGACTGAGAAAAAGTAAAAGTAATAAACGAAACGGAACAAAGGTGGCTTTAGTTGGTACCCTGAGGTGCTTTCCATTTACCCGGAAAAACCGGAAATTCCGGTTGAAAAAAAAAAGGCATGTGTCATTCCGATCGCAAATTTCCGGAAAATTTAGACTAAATGGTACACACATCTATTAGTCAGGGAGCAAATGTCGTAAAAGAAAGTCCGGTGGGAGTTTTGTGCTGAAAGCAAGCCACCTATCTAGATGTGTTAAGGGGACACTAAGGAACAAGAAACATGTTGTCGGCAATTTTGTAACTCGTACCGACGGCCGCTACGGAAGGTTTAAAATGTGACGTATATGGCCCAGCATGGAAACGAGGCTGGTCCATAAAATGCGATATAACCATCGTTAATTGCAACAAATCGTTACTGAAATTACTCATACTTTACATATAAGTGTATCTGACACAACTAAGAAACTTTTAAGTAACAAAGCTGGTCACGTGAGCATGACAGCATGGAAACAAGGCTGGACCTTAAAATGCCCTATAACCAGCTCCTGCTATAACTTATTTTGAATTGCATAAAATTTATCCAAATTCACCCAAGTCAATGACATATGTGATCGTTACACTACCAGACCGTAAGTTGTACATTCTAGACTGCGATCGGGTACGTCTAGAAAACATTTCCAATCATAATTTGCCAATGAAACTGTACAGCTTCTTTAGGGTCATACAAGGTCCAAACAACTTTCAGCTGAAAAGAAGTCTGATGAGGTGCATAAGCACGCAATGAATCTTGCTCAGAGTACGACAAATAAAGAACAAGAAGTCAGAAACTCTTAGGTGGTCGACAGCTGAAATGCCACAACAGTTGGCTGTTGGCCTAGCTGTCCACAAGGCAGTCCAAAGTAAAGCGTTGATAAATATGCTACACGGTTTTGGGATGTTGGCTGATAAAAACAGAATCCTCAGAGCTATAGGCGCAGATCGAACCAAGTGTTCTCAAGCGTATGGTTCAGAATCATGTTGTTTACAGCGAATTCAAAAAACGTTGTCCTAGGTTTTGTTGCATATTGCATTCCCAGACCGAAGTGCATAATGGACTGATCAATCATGACATGTGTTCGTTTGCGTTGCGTTGCTGAAACTGAGATCATGGTTGACTGTCAGGGCTTCCCTGATATTTATTTGTGGGTCTTGGAACCCCAAAATAGAAGAAAACACACATCCATTTCCATGCATAATGCACTTCGGTCTGCAGGGAATGCAAAATACAATATGCAACAAAACCTAAGACAACGTTTTTTGAATTAGCTGTATATACCTCCAGACAGTGGAGGGCAGGCATATCTGTCTTTTTTTTTTCGTTCGACAATGTGGACTTTGCTGAAGACACTCCTGAAGGGAAGCATACCTTCCATGGAACAGCAAAGGAGTGTCCCTGAAGACAAGAAACCAGACTTGAACGTCGATACCCCAGACCAGAGTCGCTCAACTGAATTAAAGAGCTTCCTGAGTCAATTACAAGCCTCCTTGAATGTCCTAAGCCTCCTTCAAAGTCCTTCAGTCCTGTTTACCCATGGTTTGGTCTGTTTGCTGAGAATGAACTTCCGGTAAGAGTCAGGATGCAATATTTGGCATGGCTTCTCGGGCGTAGTTTGACCAGAACTCCAATTGACAGCACGCAAGTGACAGGAACACAAACGAATATCGTGAGCACTGTAGGGCAGTTGGAGAATCAGCCTGCAAAGAGTACAACAATCCTGGTGTGGTCTGGATACAATTAACTCACTGATCAGTAATGCAATGCCTGTGCATGTGACACGAGTAGGAGCATCACCTCTGATTGCTGCACCAGCGCACAAATGGCAGACCTTACTGACTGTTCTAATGCAGGCCCGGCAGAAGATCAAGACAATGGTGGGAGATCCGACTTAGTAGGAAGACAGTCATTTCACTTGACACAGGGCTCTACCAACTGGTAAAGAAGCTGCTAATGGCTCGCCACAGGATCCAAGTCATTTCAGTTATACTCCATCCCAGCGAACTGTATATAGTAATGGCCCAACTACGAACAATCGGAACGTTCAGTGAAAACAGTGGACTGGACTGACATGTGCTGGATAGAATCAGAACTGTACGGTCCAACAACGGTCAAACAAATCATTGATGGTAACCACGTAAAGCCGGAGAGGGCAGACTGCTCGCCTGATTACCCTACAGACACTGTTCGTAATGTATCAGGAATCTTTTTTTTTCCAGCAAGATCCCAATTCGTACTGCACTGTCTTGAGCAGTTGGCAAAGTCTTGAGCTTGTTGATGTTTGCACCGATGGTTCCAAGGAATGAGTAGAAGAGGTACATGCCAAATCGTGGAGAGAATGAAGGTATTTGATGCTAGCCAAAGACAATATTCCATTGATTAAGGTTGTCAGTACACGAGGATTGTCAATAATAATAATATATGATATCATTTATCCGAGCGGTTCGATTCGAATCGAGAAGCTCTTGAGGAATTCACCAAGTACTTTTTCACATGCAACAGGCTGAACTATGCCCGTGATTCCCGTCTACTTAGCAGAGATGCAGATGTTACATGAAACGCATCCAGAGATTTATGAGGAGTTTCGGCAAGGAAACTAGGTTGTGAATAAGAACTATGTGCAATTGGTGCAGATAATGCCCTGAAACACATCAACCGATCAATGAAGGCGGGGCACTTTAGTTGGTTAACTCCAACGCCAGAGTCTAGCAGAGAAAGCAAAACAGGTGGCGGGTACTTCATCTAAGACACCGACACATCATCACCACCTTACTACTGCTGTAAGGTTGCACCACTGGAGAAGAACATTTAGAAATTGGTCACCAGCATCCGACGCTTCACGAATCCATTCTCTGCATGAGGAAAGAGCAAAGCACTATTGGAACGAGTTGTTTGGTCACTTCGTAAAAGAAAGGATCCAGTCAAGAAAATGCAGCATCTGGTCCCCAATAAAAAACGCAAGCGCTTCTTACATGGAACACTAGTGGGGACTAGACTACAGTGATAGCCAATGAGCCAATGACAAAATGGTTGACCTCAAGGAAGATCACTCCCATTTTGTGCGGGACGTCATGGTCTGCAACCAAGGAAGCTGTCGGGCAGTACGAGTTCTCTTACAGTGACATGATCAATGTTTTCCTCGGATGGCACCATGTTTCACTGTTCCTCAATGGACATATTTGTCTAAGTTTTTGTAAAAAAGAACACGACAAAGGTTCGACAACGGTCGTACGCTATGAAATGATGTGATATCATTTTTTGATGAAATCCACATACATGGCGAAAGTGTCTGTACCTTAGCCTCGTTCCCATGCTAATCACGTGACTCCCCTAAACCAATATGACGTACCCGATCGCAGTCTAGAATGTACAGCTTACGGTCTGGTAGTGTAACGATCACATATGTCATTGATTTGGGTGAATTTGGATACATTTTATGCAATTCAAAATAAGTTATAGGGCATTTTATGGTCCAGCCTCGTTTCCATGCTGTCATGCTCACGTGACCAGCTTTGTTACTTAAAAGTTCTTAGTTGTGTCAGATACACTTATATGTACAAAGTATGAGTAAGTTCGGTAACGATTTGTTGCAATTAACGATGGTTATATCGCATTTTATGGACCAGCCTCGTTTCCATGCTGGGCCATATACGTCACATTTTAAACCTTCCGTAGCGGCCGTCGGTACGAGTTACAAAATTGCCGACAACATGTTTCTTGTTCCTTAGGGTCCCCTTAACACATCTAGATAGGTGGCTTGCTTTCAGCACAAAATTCCCACGGGATTACACATGCTCCCTGACTATATGGAAAAACCGAAAAGAGCGGGAAAAGTGGATTACCTCAATCGCTAGACCGTTGTTTTTCCAACCGGAATTTCTGGTTTTCCTGTTTCAAATGATCTAAAAAAGTCTCAATTTTCTTTTGAAACACCAGGAAGTTTCAACCCTTAGAAATCGGTTGTTGTCATATGAGGGTATACAATTGCTTTCGGTAAGTATAATCAGAAGATCTATCTAGGCTATATATTTAATTTATTAATAAAAAGTACTAGCAAGCATAAGTTTATATAAGTTTGTCCATAAAAGCCTTTCACCATATGCCACTAACTTAGTACGCAATCTGAGGTATCCAGATTCCGGCTCATCAGAGTTAGCCACACCCATACCTATCTGTTCTCGCTATTCTCTATCAATCTTGTCCATCTTCTTTGTAGCATGGTATACAGGAAAATCAAGACCTTCGAGGCCCGCCTGGTATGAAAGTAAGTCGGCAGTTTCTCAGTGTCTTGTTTGTTATATTTTATTACAATCATTAGAACACGTTCAGTAGCACCTCCCGTCCTTTTACCAAAACCATTGAATCAACAATAGTTGCACTAACACGGATTTTCTCAAGTAATTGCATTGGGTGTTATTTATAGGGTGAGAGGGGAGATACTGGACCACAAGGATCACCGGTATGTAGCTTATTTATGTAATAATAATAATAATAATAATAATAATACACTTTATTTAAAGAGGGTGACTAGAGTTACACAAAGTAATTTTCATCCAGGCCCTAAATAATTAAACTATTCAACTATTATAACATAAACTATTAACTATTAATAATAAAACTATATCGTAGTGTTAATTACCGCACAATTTACTGTAAAACAACATTTCAACAGTCGACAACACCATCGGAAACTTTGGACAGATTTAACCGAACTAAATATAGATATGACAGACTAAAACAGTAGTTTTATACTCGTGTTCCCGTACTAGTTTGAATGATCCTAGATGTAATCAGAACTTACGGTCAAGTTATCGTTTTATATCCTAATGCCCGACCAGATTCCAACGAAAATCTTATTTAAAGATTTGTTTTGAATTTTTGAAATCCTTGCATAGATATATTATTGGGGTTCCTGTGCATTCCCTTGTCAAAATCAAAACTTTTTTATTTCAAAATACCTCAACGACAAATCCGATAAAACGAAAACAATAAACCTAAAAGGAAAGAACATTAGAAAAGAGAAAAAATGAAACACGCTAAAAAAAGAAGGGAAAAAAAAACAGAAAACATTATCAACTCCTGTGAGACTCGAACTCCAGATCTTTGGCTCTTTGGTTTTGGTTACGGTCCCACCCCTCCCGTATCAAAAGAAAGACGAAAAAGAAAACTTGAAAAAAGAAAAAGAAAATAGAAATAATGGGACGATTCTCCCGAGACATTCTAAGAAGCTGAGACATCGAATCGATTTACGTATAGGGTGAAGATTTCGGCCCCGCCCGCGCTATCCCGGTGCTACATAAAACTAGGTCATAACCAAAAGGCCAGTGAGGGAGGGAATATCCGGCCCCTAAGCCATAACTTCAGATAAACCCTATTAGACCATTGCTCCATCTAGTCACTCATATTATATTAAGGTGTGATTTTTGTAGTCTATTCCGCGAAGCTTCATTCATATGATAATACGTAGTGTAATAGTCCTTAGGGACGTCACGTGAACAAGGTTTAGAATTTGACAACAGACCGCGGGGACAGTCTTAAAATAAATACACAGATGCAACATTAAGAAATCGGGCCAAAATAAATACACGAGTAGAGTCCCACCGTGTGGCTTTATTCAGTCGAGTATTTAATACAGAGAAGTGGTTGCCAGTGCTTACAAAATGTAGATCTTTATCAGTTGTTTCCTTCTTTCTTACTTGTTGCTTGTGCTGTGTTTTATTCTCTGGCTTTGTTTTTAATTGAAAACTTATTCAAAGAAAACTTGTTCACATCTACACGAGCAAGAAAACCGGCCTTGTCAATAGAAACTTGTCAAAGAACAACTTGCTGACCGTCTACACGATCAACGAAACTTGTCAAAGATACTTGTCAAGGAAAACTTGCTCGTGTAGACGCGGCTTTGAGGTCTAGCGGCGATCGCGGCTTCTAAAGGAAAGAACTGTGGTTTTATACTCGTGTTCCCGTACTAGTTTGAATAATCCTAGATGTAATCAGAACTTACTGTCAAGTTATCGTTTTCAAATCCTAATGTCCGACCAGATTCCAACGAAAATCTTATTAAAAGATTTGTTTTGAATTTTTGAAATCCTTGCATAGATATATTATTGGGGTTCCTGTGTACTGCCTTATCAAAATAAAAGCTTTTTTATTTCAAAATACCTCAAAGATAAATCCGATAAAACGAAAACAATAAACCTAAAAGGAAAGGACAATAGAAAAGAGAGAAAATGAAACACGCTAAAAAAAGAAGGAAAAAAAAAAACAGAAAAAAGGATCGACTCCTGTGAGACTCGAACTCCAGATCTTTGGCTCCTTGGTTTTGGTTACGGTCCCACCCCTCCCGTATCAAAACAGAGACGAAAAAGAAAACTGGAAATAAGAAAAAGAAAATAGAAATAATGGGACGATTCTCCCGAGACATTCTAAGAAGCTGAGACATCGAATCGATTTACGTAGAGGGTGAAGATTTCGGCCCCGCCCGCGCTATCCCGGTGCTACATAAAACTAGGTCATAACCAAAAGGCCAGTGAGGGAGGGAATATCCGGCCCCTAAGCCATAACTTCAGATAAACCCTATTAGACCATTGCTCCATCTAGTCACTCATATTATATTAAGGTGTGATTTTTGTAGTCTATTCCGCGAAGCTTCATTCATATGATAATACGTAGTGTAATAGTCCTTAGGGACATCACGTGAACAAGGTTTAGAATTTGACAACAGCCCGCGGGGACAGTCTTAAAATAAATACATAGATGTATACATTAAGAAATCGGGCCAAAATAAATACACGAGTAGAGTCCCACCGTGTGGCTTTATTCAGTCGAGTATTTAATACAGAGAAGTGGTTGCCAGTGCTTACAAAATGTAGATCTTTATCAGTTGTTTCCTTCTTTCTTACTTGTTGCTTGTGCTGTGTTTTATTCTCTGGCTTTGTTTTTAATTGAAAACTTATTCAAAGAAAACTTGTTCATCATCTACACGAGCAAGAAAATCGGCCTTGTCAATAGAAACTTGTCAAAGAACAACTTTCTGACCGTCTACACGATCAACGAAACTTGTCAAAGATACTTGTCAAGGAAAACTTGCTCGTGTAGACGCGGCTTTGAGGTCTAGCGGCGATCGCGGCTTCTAAAGGAAAGAACTGTGGTTTTATACTCGTGTTCCCGTACTAGTTTGAATAATCCTAGATGTAATCAGAACTTACGGTCAAGTTATCGTTTTCATATCCTAATGTCCGACCAGATTCCAACGAAAATCTTATTAAAAGATTTGTTTTGAATTTTTGAAATCCTTGCATAGATATATTATTGGGGTTCCTGTGCATTGTCTTTTACGGGGGTATCATGACAACGCCCAATATAAATACAAGCCATACTTTTTAAAATACTAATCTGGAATATTTTACGTAATCGATTTATGGACGCCTTTTTCAGAAACAAAAATCTCTATTTTGGTACAACCTCTACGACCACTCCTACAATCGTAATGCCGGGAAACTGTGTGAAATTAATTGATGTTTTTATTCAGTTTCCTTTATCTGGATACCTTTTTTGGGCCAACGCAAGAGACTAATGACCAAATAGTTAGAAATAATGTCCCTCGATCTTTAGCCATCTATGTAGTACTTGAAAGCATCTCTTTCAGAGTTCATTAAATTTGAGTGATAATTTGAACTCTTAGTTATTTATCATAGGATCTATTTCAGTGATATTCGCCCCTTGTTGTCATCTTACTTACTATAGTCTTAAAGCTCATTTCTGGTAATAGGATGAAGCCTTTGTTCATTCTAAGTCAGTTTCTCCAACGTTTTGAACAACTCAAAAACTCTTACCATCTGAAATGTTTAGTTCTATCTCATGGAAAGTTTTTGGTTCCTAATGCAACAGAAAAGGCTACCGCACACGTAGCAATTCTTATCTATTTTCTTGAAAGGATTCCTGTATGTTCGCCCTTGTGCAGTTAAATCACTGTTGAAATAATGCTCCTGTTATTACTGTTAATTGTAAACTCATATTTTCACTGCGTAACGTAAGCCGATCGTATATTCGACTGTTGCGCTGCATTAACTAACTCTAAGTGTTTCTAGCTTTTGTTTGGTATCATACTAGACTGTAATAAAAGAGCCGTCCATTAAAATAAGTATGACACTCATTTTGTGAAATAGAGACCTGGAGTTTTCCTAAGGAGTCGGCACATGTTCATTGTTTAAACTGGAAAACTTTTTAAAAAATATTTTTTAAAGAAAGAAACCATACCGCAACACAGGGTTTGTTATGTAGTGCGCGCGCTAAGTATTTGAATTTACGCGCGCACACAGCTATGTAGTTCAACGCATTAGATATTTAGAGAACTGAGGAGGTTGAGAAAACGAAACTAGTTTTCGCTAAGTAAATAAAGTGCGTAAAGGAATCAAATGAAGGTATAGAACCTTGTATACCGAAAGAAAGAGAGAGACAGAGAAAGAGAGAAAGAAAGAGATACAAAAGAATAATAAAGTGGAAATAAAGAAAATTATATATGGCTGAATGAATGGATGAGCAGCAAATTAGTAAAAGAAACCGTTTAAACACTACACTAAGGGTGCGTTCGATTGACTCTATTCCAGAATAGGAATACACGGAATAAACACTTCGATGCTTCTATTTCAACACATTTAAAATTCTGTTCCTTGTAACTTTATTATGATACAACAAGGAATTGTTTCATTTTACAGTGAACAATAGCTGCGTGAGAGCGATTTAGGGAAGTTATTCCGTGTATTCCTACTCTGGAATAAGGTCAATCGAACGCACCCTAACTGTAAGCGCCAATGAAGTTTAAGTGAGCGAGCTAGGCGTGTTGGCTAAACCAACGCTGACGAAATAGCTCAGTGTCCATGGCTGCCAAACGGCACGGGTAATAGACTGAGCATGTGCGTTAGGATAAGTATACAATCATTTCAGAAAACGTTGTCGCTGACCGGCCTCTCGACTACGCGACTAGACCGAACGGGAGTATGGGTAGAAATCATTGAAGCGGTTTCAAATCTGCATATCTGATTAGCCATGCCTCGAGCTTACAGTGAAGACCTACGCTTTCGAGTGGTTTGGGTGATTTAGTGGTCTTTCAACGACTGAACATTGTCACAGCACGGAACGTCCTTGACCGAAAATGAGTAATTGGCACCGACTCTTATTTTCCTTGCGTAAAACACGAAGGCATACATTCATTCGAGTAGTATTACTCTCCATTATGATAATGAGAAAATAAATTCCAGAGCGAATAATTTATTGCTTCAGTGATTTCTACCCATAATCCCATTCGGTCTAGTCGCGTAGTCGTGAGGCCGGTCAGCGACAACGTTTTCTGAAATGACTGTATAGCCGCTACATTTATAATAGTCGAGCACTTGTATCGACCATTACTAGAACACGTCTATCTTCATAGTGATACCATCTCTTTCTCAAGTGTGTCTGATTCTGTCTGATTGATGACTTGTGATTTCGTGTTATTACTCAATCCACGCCCCTTCAAACTTCCCAGGGGCGTGGGGACTGGTGAGCTGTTGTTGCCGGTTCGTGGGCTGTTAGCTATCGATGATTCTGTCGTTGTGTTGGTAATCAATGAAGACAACTTTCATTTAAGATGTGAGGAGGAGGCGTGGAACCCATTTAGTTAGTAAGGAAAACAAAACAAATTTATGGGAAAATATATAAAAATAAAATCGAAAGGAAAAGAAAAAAATTTGGGACAACAAGCCCAGTTTACTGATATACCGGCATATCGTTTTCAGTTGCTTAACTGCAAGTAAAAAGTATTGATGTCTTTTTTAATTTATTATTAAAGAAACTAGAGGCTATCAACTATTTTGTTCCACTTATCATAATATTGTATAAGTTTTCCGTTTCTTTTAGCAATAAATAATTCTATGTTATTAAAATATTTCAAGTATGATTTGAAATGATTTAAACTTGGATTCATATTTTTTTAATTTTTTTTTTTAATTATTAATCATAAACTTCAACGTCCTTGGAGCGATTTCTCTCTCAGTTTAATGTCGTATCTATAACTCTTCTTTTGTACTTCTATCAGTCATTTCGTGTGTTCGTAGCGAAACCTTTCGCAGCTGGCGCTATGAAAATGTCAGTAGAGAATTAATAGATACTTACTTGTGATATGCTGTCTCAATAATAGCCATTTGATGACTCCTACAAAGGCTGTGTCCCTAACAACCACTATTATTTCCATTCATCTAATCTGAAATAAATCCCCCTGAAAGTTCCCATAATAACAATAAAAAATAATTAAACTTTACGTGGTCAGGGACCCGTTTCTCGAAAGCCCCGTAAACTTTTCGGGCCCGAAAAGACATCCCAGAAATCTGAGACACTTACTCTACAAAGCTGTCCTTTTTACATGTTTTTAATATGAACAAACTTTCCCTTCATACAAAGTTTCATGTCTGTAAACTACTTTGTTTTGAAGATATAGATTTTTAAAGAAACCCTTTTCGGGCCCGATAAGCTTTCGGGGCTTTCGAGAAACGAGAACACTTAGCTCAATACAATGTATATGTCGCTAATTTGCAGGTAAAATCTAAAATTATTAAAAATGTAATATGTATAATTAATGTCCTATTCATTCATAGGTTCAACGTATTAATTTGCATGTTATTTTTTATTTTTTTTATTGATGCTTTATTTGTACAAAATTTACATGTATATATCTATACTACACTGAATACACACAGATTTACGAATGAACTACAAATTTACACAATTTATATTAATTACAATAACGCCAGTTCCAACATTATTTTTACTCAGATTCTAATGCAGTTTTTAATTTTTCCCATTTTTTTATGTGCGAAAATAATTTATTTTTAGCCATAGCCACCCTATATTCAATTTTCTCTGAATAAACTAGAAAGTTTATTCATGTTTAATTGAACTAGAAAGTTGCATGTTTAATTGGCTATACCTTAGACTAAATGGATGGGACACTAAACTAATAAATCATGTGTGTGGATAATATCTAGTCTATGCTAAAGACACACAGTACTGTCAAAACATACTGACATTATGCAATTTGCTGTAGAACAACTTGTTTTTCTTTTCTTTGAGGGCCATTAGTCGATCATTGTTTTTTATAACTGTTATGTGTTTAGCCTTGTTAAATAAAGTTAATCCATTCATCCATCCATTCATTTATTCACTTATTTATTCATTCATTTATTCATCCATCTGTCCATCCATTCATTTATTCACTTATTTATTCATTCATTTATTTATCCATCTGTCCATCCATTCATTCATGCATTCATTCAACCATTCATTCATCCATTCATTCATCCATCCATTCATCCATTCCGCATCCATTCATTCATCCATTCATCCATCCATTCCATCCATTTTTCCGTTCATTCATTTATTCATCCATTCATCCATTCATTTATTTATTCATTTATTCATTCATCCATTCATTTATTCATTCATTCATTCGTTCATTCATCCATCCATTCATTTATTCATTCATTCATTCATTTATTCATTCATCCATTCATTTATTCATTCATCCATTCATTTAGTCATTCATCCATTCTTCCATTCATTCATCCATTCATCCATTCATCCATTCATCCATTCATCCATTCATCCATTCATTTATTCATTCATCCATTCATTCATCTATTCATTTATTCATTCATCCATTCATTTATTCATTCATCCAATTACAAAATCATAAGAATAATATAGAAATGAACGAATTAGAATTTATAATAATAATAATATATAATACTAATAATACAAATTTAGTTTTTGTTGTTTGCTTAGACAGAGACTGTTAATACGTTCTTGTAGATAGCTAAAAGGAATTCTACAACAAAACATATTGAAATAATGAATCAAATAGCGATCTTCTGGTATAGCATAAACATCTCGAAATATACTTCATACACGATGCAAAGCAGAGAGTTATCACTCACTCCATTTCCTAGCGTAGATAATTCACACACGCAAAAAGTGTGTAATCTCTTCATCTCTCTCGACTGCTCTTTTTGTCGTTAGCAGTCAAGTGCATTCACTTGGATGGAGATTACAACTACTGATAAACGTAGAGCTGTTCATTGCATCTTAGTCTTACATGTCTTGCTTAAACCATAATTAATGATCATTAGTGTGTTCGTTCTAGTGTGATAAGTAGTAATCGTACACCTCTATGCGGCCCATTTTCCTACTACGCCTCGTTCCTCTAGGCTTCTTTAACTCTCATTATTCTGTAATTCTATACCCTTTTCTAGTTTCCCTTGTGATGTGATGCTCTTTTGCTACTCCTCGTGTTCCTATAGCTAGGCTTCTTTAACTCCCTCCATTATCAATAGCCACGCTCGGTGGTAGTGGATAAATTAGAAGATCGCCCTGTTGTAATTCTGGTACATCTGTAAATCTCGTGAATTGAAATGTGTTGTCGTGTGGACACACGATATTTTATTTTATTTTTATTTTATTTTATTTTTAATATTCTTTATTTGAAACATATTTTTTGGTTCAAACAGACTTTATATAAACTGACTTTGTTGTAAAGGCAGCGAAATGAAGCTTACAAATGTGACATACAATACAGGAGCATTTAAAATAAGTTCGTCTGATGAAAAAAGGATTAAGAAAGAACTGAAAGAAAAAAAGAAAGGCAGAAAGAAAGGCAGAAAGAAAGGCAGAAAGAAAGGCAGAAAGAAAGGCAGAAAGAAAGGCAGAAAGAAAGGCAGAAAGAAAGGCAGAAAGAAAGGCAGAAAGAAAGGCAGAAAGAAAGGCAGAAAGAAGGCAGAAAGAAAGGCAGAAAGAAAGGCAGAAAGAAAGGCAGAAAGAAAGGCAGAAAGAAAGGCAGAAAGAAAGGCAGAAAGAAAGGCAGAAAGAAAGGCAGAAAGAAAGGCAGAAAGAAAGGCAGAAAGAAAGGCAGAAAGAAAGGCAGAAAGAAAGGCAGAAAGAAAGGCAGAAAGAAAGGCAGAAAGAAAGGCAGAAAGAAAGGCAGAAAGAAAGACAGAAAGAAAGGCAGAAAGAAAGGCAGAAAGAAAGGCAGAAAGAAAGGCAGAAAGAAAGGCAGAAAGAAAGGCAGAAAGAAAGGCAGAAAGAAAGGCAGAAAAAAAGGCAGAAAGAGACAAGAGAAAAAGTTAGATTGCGCAAACTAGTGCATTAATCGTTGACATATTCTTTCCCTCTAATGTAATTGTAGTTGTACCCTTTTTCAAATCCGCCAGCAGTAATCCTTCATAATCCGATGAGCACAAAATAGGTACGGACAAACAGAGAATTAAATCCTGTGGACAATTGCCATTACAACTGATTTAATAGCCAACATCATTATCAAACTACAATTCTGTTTTCTCTACCCTTTTCTCAGTTGTCAGTTTCCCTTTTATATTAATTCCTTTGAAAAGCGTGCAGGAATACACGTGTATAACGCTGGCTGACAGTATTTTTTACAGAGTTTCTGGGATATCTGTAAGACTAGGCCTTTGTGAATATTGAGCATCTCATAATTAAAAAAATGTGTTGAAAGGAGAGTCTGTACACGTTTAGAATTCTTCTGTGTTTTTTTTTACTATTCTGTTTTGCCTTCTTTGCAAGGCTAGAAAAATAATGCCTCCGTTCGTTCCCCCAAAGTGTTTTCATTGACCAAACGTTCCATGTCTGTTTTTCTTCACGAATTCAAGTATAAATTCGCTATAAAAGGCAAAAACGTTTAGCTTAAAAGACGTCTCAACTAAGTCATTTTCGCATCGAAATCCAACTCTTTTGAGTACTAGTCGTTTTGGCTGTTTACATTGTAAATCTTCCTTAAAAGTAAAACCTCTTCTGCTTTTGTCCAAAACCATCAAACAAGTTGAAAGAACGACGTAATTTCCATTTTCAATTTTCAGTTGTTCATTTTGGATTCCTATATTGTTCAACTTTTAAAACGTTAGGCATCGATGTGGTCTTACTTACGCATGCATAAAATAACTGCTGAATATCTCATAAAACTATACTCGACTAGCTACAATAATCGCTCCAAGTTCATTTCCATGTTGTCAGTTATATATTGAATTGAGCCTAACGGACTTTAGTCTTGCTGTTGTACTCCATCATCTAATATACCTTGTATTCCATAGGCCTTGTGATATATTCTTAGCCTACCGATATTTGTAATGACTTGAGAAAGATTGAGATGGAGAGTTATAGATATAGAACCCGCTGAGCGAGGTTAGGCTCTGCGCTTATGGATATTGTCAAATCGTAGAGTCGATCTGAAGTATTCTTGCTGCTAACAGTGAATCTTAGTGATAGATATTTTCGCACTTTGAGCCCCCAGTATTGCTCGACTGGTGTTGAGATTGTGATGTGAAAACCGAGAATTCGTCGCTGTTTTTCACTTGTTCTTCTTCGTGTAGTGTTGTGGGTGCTTGCTAGGGACTTAGTGGGGGCTTCAAGGGGCCTAACGAAGACAGTTCTAAGAAAAAAGACTAGGAAATGAGAACTAGTTTGTCTAGATATTGCTTATGGAATCCACTCAATGGAAGTATTTAAGACGCGTTAGGCGGCTCTGTATCTCTGTATATTACTGATATCTTCCTTCCCACAGCCTTTATTGTTAACGACTTTACTGAGATTGTAACTGCGTAAAACCAATAGAGAATACCTAGTACAAATATGAATACGCAATGCGTATTGCTTGTAGAATCACTAGAGTATTAGTTGACCTCCTGGGAGCTTATGTACAGTACACACTAGCTCGCTATACAACAGTACT